>CM060952.1:134458384-134468221 GCA_030765055.1 Mantis religiosa | reverse complement strand
CATAGGCTGTTGCTGCCAAAATTTGGTGAAGTGCTATGCCAAGACGGACTGGGTGTCCAGCCAAATAGCTCTACTGCGTTCGGGTGCCCTGGTCCATTTTAAAAACTCGGCTACAAGGACTGCATGTGAAGTTGTATGAGCTCACTGTAGATATAGTAGAGTTAAAGACAATAACAACAATGATTTCGGTGAGGATAAGACACTCTGAAAGGATAAGGCACTTTACAAGAATTTAATGAAAAAAGTTCAATAAGAAAATTATCCATTCCAGGTTCTATCATGGCCTTTTTCACATATTTTCGGTCAAAATTAAGATAACTGCACAGCAATTCAGAGCACTGATTTTCATTGACAAGACTGTCATATTTTGAACTTAATATATGTACTCACAGCAGTCTACTTGCGAATTACGTAAAGTGCGTCGAAATTTAGGACAAATAAAATATCTTAGATTTCTGCAATTAATACGCAAGATCTTCATTTTCACTAACATTTATATAACAAGTAAGAGGAGATATTTTGATCATTAAAAAAACCCCTTGCTTGTGAAAATTTTCTGCTTATCATTTTTCGGTAAGGAATTTACACACTTCACCATTTGGCCCGCCTCAGAAGCGTGGATGGTAGCGTGTCTGCCTCACGTTCAAGAGGTCCTGAGTTCGACTCTCGGTCAGGGTGAGTTACCTGGATAAGGTCTTTCCCGGGGTTTCCCTTATCCTGAAAGACGAATGTCAGGTAACTCTTAGCTCCATGGACTCCGGACTCATTTGAGCATCATTTCACCCATTTCACATTTCATTCATTGGCCGATATGACTTAAGGTTGGAGGACGTAAATCACAAAATAAAAAAAAAATTAAAAAAATACACTTCACCATCCCAACAATATAGATAGAACAAATAAATTAGTTTCAAATTTGCGAGGTCTACTTTCTATTGCTGATGGCTTTCAAAGCAATACATACATTTCTTAAAATAAAATGTAAATGTATAAAGCATTTTAATCATTAAAATTTACCGATTAATTAAAATTGTTATGAGTCATACGTCTACAGCTTTCTGATTCTGTAATTTTTAGCTAATTTATATACTGCTTCCTTCGACAAAACCTTATGTTAATAAGTGGATACTAATACGTATTCATAGGTATGCTGTAACTCTTAACATCTGTGTTATAATCCCTTTTTGACCACTTATTATCCCAGTCGTTTTGTCCACTTCAATTTAGATCTTGCCAACTGGAAATTCATTTTATATCTTGTTAGCCTTTATGTGTGAGATACAGAACAATGCACTCTACCGAATAATTTTACCAAGTAGCTTCTCATCACTTATTTTTACTGTAAGAACTTAAAATTATTTGCCATAACTTTGCCCGAATTTGCTGGCTGTTTTCTCGCAAAAATTTACCGAGATAATAAATGTGGTTCTTATTAAACAAATATTTTAGAATATCTTATATTGAAGTTATATTTATTTTATATGATGAGACGATGACAAGATTGCAAAAATACAACTAGGCATCGAAATCACAATCGTAATTAGATTAGTAGTGCTGAAATCGGAATATCTAACAGTTTTTCATACCGCTTTGGTAAATGTGCACACTCTCCACCAATTATAAGAAATTTATTTATGTAAAAGTTCACTTCTGTTGCTAAATTTACCTAGCAACAAGATATATGTTAGGAATAGCAGTAATTACATATATTGCTATATATTACTACCTTAATATAAAAGTCTTTAAAAATGTGCAATTTATTCCAAATAAAGTACACACTATATATATTCATGACACTATAAAGCCTTCTGTATTGTAATTTACGTCCTCCAACGTTAAGTCATATCGGACGATGTATGGTTGAATGGATTGGGTGAAATGATGCTCAAATGAGCCCAGCGTCCATAGAGCTTAGAGTTACCCTACATTCGTCTTTCAGGATAAGGGAAAAGCCCGGGAAAACCTTATCCAGGTGACTCACCCTAACCGAGATTCGAACTCCGGACCTCTTGAACGTGAGGCAGACACGCTACCACCACTCTACCAAGGCGAGCATACTGCATATAGCTTATATATACTGCGTATAGCATATAGCTTAACTTTTTCAATTGTTATGGCACCCATCTGAGTAAACTGTATGCATTGCATTTATCTAACTTGCATTAGTTTTTGCATAACAGCAAGTACAGAAAAAGTACACAAAATGGATGAAATTTATAGAAAAGTGAGCTACTTATACAACTATATTTATGGATACCTGTGAATGGGATGCCACGAGATTTTGTCGCATTATACATTTAAGTAGTATTGTAGAAACTTCCGGTCTAATTCCAGGAAGCATGTGAAAAGCTTTTGATAATGTCTGCTTAACATTGGACTGTGCTATTCAAGGGATGATTCTCGGACCTGCCTGAAAATTTGCTCCAGTTGGGAGCTATTCCCATGGTGAATATGTTTATTGGCTTCCTTTATATTCAGGTTTCCTCTGTCATTTACATCGTTGCACCTATTAAGCCGTCCATAGGCGAGAACGTAAGACATGAGCAAAACTTGACTAAGGACTGTGGAAGTGGAAATAGATTGATGACTTAGGACTGGTATACTTACATGATAGGCAACATGATTGGGGTCTAGAAAACAATGCCTCTCTATATTCGCTTTACTGTCTGTGGTAAGTGCTTTGTGTTTATAGCAAATAGACAATAGAAAACATCTTAAAGGAAATGATTGTGAAATAGAACCTAGCTTGGATTTTCCTATCGAATCCGGAAGCTATGAAGAATCCGTTGTGCCAAGAAAAAAACTCTAAGGGATGTTAATATAATGGGATAGATACAGTCAATAAAACAAGTAAATGCAGTACAAATAAAGGTTGCTGTTTTACATGCTAAAATGCTGATAAACTTTTTAATTACTAATGTATCCCAAATGTATTACTTAATCAAGAGCTTGTGTAAACATCCGCTGCTGTATTGCCATTGGATATTACTACAACATATATACCAACATTTTGGGAGAAGTTGTAGGAGTTTTAAGTGCTTGGGTAAGAGAGATCCTCTCGTTTTTTGTGACGTGTTGTTGGTCAGAATGAAAGAGCGAGAAATAGCAATCAATCCAGCGGCACCTTCTTTACACATATATTGAAAGAAAGGAAGTTACACACAGAGAAATAAAAAATAAATGCTCACTGAACAAAACCTTGGTACTATAGTTCCCAGAACGCCTGCCAATACTCCAGCCATATAAGTAGTGTCAGAAGAATGCCGTCCATTTCTGCGCAGGCGTAAAAGGAACAAAACTGCTACCGAGATAGAGCAACAGGCTATAAAATATAAGCATCGTAAACCATGAAATGAAAGAGTAGACTCATAATGTGAGATTTGATCATTAGACGGTAGCTACATCAGGTTGGCTACACTGCAAACCTATCGTTACTAATGTTATAAAGCATGTATGCAGGTAGAAATGTACTATTCAACTGATTTTGATAGCTGAAAAGTTCCATAAAACCATTATTTTTTTAATAAACATGTGTATTTCTTAAAGTAATTTTGCTATAGATAGGTATAAGTGATCAGTAGCATTATTATTTCAATTTCATTTAATTTGGGAAGTAGATAGGAGGTAATGAAAGATTTTTATTCAAGTTGCATAAAAATCCATATTTCATGCCTGCGTTATTTTATGTGCATTTCCCTCTCGTTAGTATGAGTCACATGCCTAACCTTTACAAGCAATTAAATTGTAACTGTGGCACTATCTGCCACAGAGTTGCAAAAAGGCATTGCAATTCCATGAATAGAAAGCAACTAACAATTTGTTTCTGGCATAACCTTTCTATAACAGAATTACTGAATGTTGATTATAATATGTGCTAATTTCTTACTTTCTCTTCTCTGTAGTTACAGTAAAAATTGTCTACTAAACCCAAAATTTCGATACCGAGAATTCAGAAAATACGTTCCATAAAACCAAAAGAATACATGTATAAAAATGGTGGCAGTGAATGCCATAACTAGAAAAAGAAGCATACGATAAATGCCAAACTTGGTACTGCAGCTATGTATGTACCCAAAATAAGACACGAAGATTTCTAAGACAATCCCCCAAACCCTAACTACTCTTTAAATGAAATTATAAAAAATAGCATATTTTAAGTTATTTTAACTTAAATGATGAAGTTTTTAGTTTGAAAACAGAAGTAACAATAGAATAGAATATGCTTAGAATAGTCAATACAATCTTAAAATATACCGTTAGTTCCTACTCATTCGGAACGAATTTTGCAGAATTTACAAACATCACAAAAATGTTGATATCATTAAAGCACACAGTTTGTGCCAAATATTTGTTCTGAAATTAACAATTAGACAGATATTATTTTTAGTGGATGGCATGTTAGGATAACTATCCTTTTCTCAAGAGTAAAATCGCTATTTTGATTTATTTCTCCTCGTGCACAAGCAACGAAAATGGATTTGAAAGGCAACAGTATCGACTCCTCTTATAAGGTTTGACTACAAGGGAATACACCTACAATAAGGCTACTTCTACAATTGTTTAACTCGATTATCATGATGAGACAGATAAAATAAAATTTTGTAACAATAATTTGTTTAAGACTGAATACAAAATGCCATGTGAATGTAACATATAAATCTTCATTATGACTAGTGTAAACAATCATAGCTGTCTTCTGTTAAATTATATCCATAAATGAAAAAAATAGAGAAAAGAAGAATCTGCAACAGCATTGATGTAACTTTTTCTAGCAAGCATGTAGGCATAATTATTCTAAAAGTTTTTGTTACTATTTGAAGTTAGTTGAGAAGAACTTGTTAAGGCGTGAACTGGAAATGGAAAAATATGTATGGTAAAGAAAATTATTGATTTTTAGTTGAGGAGGCAAGCTTAGAAGAGGTTTACTGCAGCGTGTATATCTTGTTCAGAAATATTTTGTATATAATATGAGATTAGGAAATACCGATATTTTATCATCATCACCATCATCATCACTATCATCATCGTTGTTGTTACCATGGGTACCATCATCATTCTGATACAGTCTTGTCAATCCTAACGTTAAAAGTTTTACCTAGCGATTTACGGCGTACTTACAGAACAAATATTAAAACTGTGCTTTGGTGAAAACTGTTACAGATCTAATGGGAAGTTTTTAAAAACATAACTAATTGATAAATTTAAAACACCCTTCTTTTTGAGTAAAATTCTATTTTCGGATTAATGTTCCAAAGAAAAATTTCCAGTAACATTTACTTACTGCTAGATGCAGCTGCATTTCACTCAAAGGTTCGAAAACACATACTTTGAGGTCAAATGAATCCAAAACATAATTTTAGTAAAAGGTCTTGTGTATTTATTTGTATCAGCGTGTGTATGTGTACGAGCAGAATTGAAAATGAAAATCAGAATGATCAGGTTTTCCAAAATAAACAGAAATTTTAAAGATATTTGCAGGAAATTTAAGATATGCATTTTATTTGTATCAAAAATATCCTAAACATGTGGCATTTCAGTGGACATTGCTACAGAAATTTTGAAAAATGTTTCATATAAAGTATGGCTGGGCTGGAGAGTTTTCTTTAACATCGTGTCACTTCGGGCCCAAATGACCTTGTTGTCGACGGGCCCTAAAACACCACACACTCACTCACTTGTGTCACTTCCTCGGAGAACGATGAACTTGAAGACCAAGTTTTCTTTAACCGACCTTTTGTTTTTGGGGTTTGCTGTTTACACATACATGAGCTCTTTCTACAATTGTTTTACTAACGAGACCTCAAAACCTCCATTTCAATGAAATCTCTGTATCCAATTATTTTCTGGAATGCAATATACTCTCTCTACCAACTATATACGTAGTAGAAAGTAAAAGTTTAGGAACATTAATTATATAAAAATAGAGTGTATAGAAAATGTCAAGTGAAGGCAAGACTTTTTTTTTTAAATTAAAACAAACTCAAGTTTATAAACGAGTTTTTCCTAAGCTTCTAAACTTAACAAAACCATATGTACTACAATGACTAACCTTCCTTTTGGCCATGAAACACACGTGCTGCTTTTTTGCCACGCCATGAAAAACACATTTCTTGCATATTCTTGTGGTACGCTGTAACAGGAAAAGTAGTGCAAAGCGCATAATTTTAAAATATGTTTGCAATATGTTTGCAACCTGATTGTAACTTCAGAGCGATAATTTGTTTGGTAATCAGCCTATGCAGCGCTATATCTCATGGAATTATAAGCTACTTCCATAGTAACATTTAGACCTACAGATGGACGATTCGTGGCTGTAAACTCGGACAAATTCTAATTTAGAAATTGCTTTGTCAATACTTTGTCAGATGTTTGTACTTATAATTCACATAAATGCTAAGAATTTCATTACTGTAGCTATCAATTCTGTTTATAATTATATTGCTGCTTCTTCAAAACTTTTTATATCTTCTTCACGTCTACTGAAATAAACATTTGCTGAAATGTTTTCCCTACATATTGCATTGTAGGTACAAAGCTAATACATGAAACTGAAGTCATAGAGTTAGAAATGCATGACATTGCGAGAAACAAATGAATTATGCCTAAGCACTTCAAAAGTATATTAGAATTAGACAATTTAAGCAATCTACATTTCAAGAAACACTAATAAAATATAAGAATGACTATGACATAAATTTTAAAAAAGATATTAAATTTTGGTTTGTGAGCTTTTATCCGTGATATGCCAGTTTACAACGTTATTATAAAAATAATTCAAAATAAAAAGTAATGCACAACTGAACTTATATAGTTTATTCATAAAATATCGTAAACGTTTGTCATTTGAATCAAATTTGAATCAAATTTTGATAAAATACAAAATATTGAAAACAATAATGGCTGTATTAAATGAATGTTTGAACCAAAGCTAACTTCTTGAAAATCTTTGTGTAGCATTCTTTATATTTACTTTGCATTTTCTCATTACGTTATGGGCAAGTAAGTACATGCACGTCCTCCCTATTCTTCTGGAAAAGTGGTTTAGGATACTTAAGATTTATCCAATCTGAAAGCTCACCATATATATACTAGATCAAATTTTGAAATGAAATATCGTACATACTCCTCTTACCCACACATATCTTATGTATATAATTTAATTGCTTGTATTATTGTTTTATGTATGTACACGTGTAAAATTTCTCGGCTTGCTTGGCAGCGTTTTGAACGAAAAATATCTCTATAAATTCATGTAAGGGGAGATTTTATGACTGTTGTTGACCAGTAAGTATTGTCCACGGACCGTAAGGGTAGCAGGTCTTTGCATAAGCTAGAGTTCAAGGTTGCAGTAGCGCCTGTGTTTTTGGTAAAAGTTTAGTAAACAAGAAAAAAATAGATATCCAGATAATTTGGCAGCCTATGGGAAGGAAGAAAGTACCCACTCGATCTACCTATATAGCGTCAAAATATGGCCAATGGTGGTTGTAGATGAGCTGAAGCGACGGGAATGCAGATTTGAGTATAAATATCTGGGAAAAACGTGTAGTAGCCCCCAGTTTTTCAGACAGTGATACGGAAATCTGTCATACTCGTGATTAGGTTATCGCGCCTAAAATAGCCATTAAAATGCCGCGTGTGAATATTTACTCAGAAAACGAAAGAAATAATTCGAGCCACCAGCAAAAGATATTCGTTCCTGTAGAACATGCAAACTGAAGACATCGCTCTAGCTCAGACTGTATCTGATTGTAATTTACGGGTTGTGACAAAAAATAAACTCTTACTATTACGTTTATTCGACATGTAATTCGAGCTTCCTATTTGTCCATTCGATCCTGGTTCCTGAAACCTGTAGTCAGTCCTGTACAGATTAGTCCTTGCTCCTACATTTACACAAGTCCCGACGGCCAAGGTACCCAACATCCACGAAATCCTCGCATAACATCGGAAAACGCAGCACAAGCAGAAGCCAGGAGCTGCCATCTTGAGGGAGGACCTCAAAACGCACACTGAGACTTTGCGGATGCTGCCGAGACCAGGTGACCGGTCTCAACTTATAATTAAGCATTTAATTATAATAAATATTTTCGAAGGTCCGCATACTTATGCGTTAAAACACATATATGGAATTAGAACAATGGTTTTAATTTCGCTGCGCTTTATAAAGTGCATACTTTCTGATTACAGCAGAAGATATTTCCCTTTAATATTTGTGCTGTTTTAAGAACTGCAAATATATTGCTGTCACATGGTGTTAGTACTAGAGGTTATATAGGCTGACAGCCAAGGGGGAAGCTCGCACACTACAGCCTACATACGTAGAACTATTGGGGCTCACGGCCCTTAAGAGGACGGTAAAAGTGGAGCAACTGCAGGAGGCAGACGGGCCACAAATTTGGCGCAGTTACATGCTCCAAGAACACCGCAAGAGATGTCCAGAGAGAGAGAGAAAATATGTTAATCAAGCAGTCTTCTAGTGTTGTGGGGAGTACCCTTTCCCTTCAGCTAACATCTGCATGATCTCTCCGATATTACCATACACATAGAAGCAGACTTGAAAAATGAGAAGGAAATGGATGAAAGGGAAATATAGTAAAAGAAATCGTAGTGGATCAGAAACTACCCAAGCACTCGTTTACTGTCCACCCAATACAAGAAAGCAAGCGGGGCCTGAAAGGGAGAGGGGCTTGAACTGTTTATTTGCTCTGTTAGTGGATCTATTTACTACGAAATGTGTGTATGAGAGTGCATATGAGTCACCCATGCTACTAGATCTAATGCTCAATTTCCGTAACTGCAGATATAGGTATTATGCATGTAAGTTATGTGATAACAGTGTGTATTTTATATGAACCTAGCATCCATATCTTATCTGGAAGGGGAGCACAAACATCATGCAGACAGTAGAAGTACTTATGTTGCACATTCCTCTAATTTGTCTTCTTGTGTTCGGCAGTCAGTACTTACCAAGGAAACCTAAGGTCAAATTGGGAATGAACCGGAAACTTCTGAATACGAGCTTCATATGATGCTGCATAGCCATGTCGCTCGGTTGCTAATATTTCTATATCTGGATCCTGGTGGTTTCTCAAACAAAAATGTGTCGCTTATTTATACGTTTTGTGCAGAACTGATCCTAGATTTTCCCCTCTCTGTATAATTATGCCTGCTTTAGAGATCACCCTACTTATACTGGTGAAAGGAGCTTACATGTTGGCATTTGGGGATACTTGTTTTGATGATAGCTACTGTCAAAATTACTAAATAAATTAAAAAACTGAATAGAAATAACTCATATTTTGATAACAACAGGGACGATATGCTTTCTCATGTCAGGAATGAGTTAAAACGTTTTCAATGACTCAGAATTACAGGATATGTTTATTTGGGAAACTTCTGAACAGAAGGAAATTACTCCTGGTGCCAAATTGTGCGTTTTGTAATTTTAAGAAAAAATATCATGTAATAGCTGAACTAGATATACCATTTGTTATATTTTGTAAATTGTATTATATTCATAAATTTGTAAAACTATACCTAATATACCTTTAGGTAAAATAGGAATCAAAAATTGGATAATAAATAATAACAATTACTAGATATACCATAGCAATAACCAATCGGCGAAAAACCTATAGCGTTACATTTCATTTAAGTTTATTTAAATTTGTAGAAGATAAAATAAAAAGTTTCCTGATAATTTAGCTGTTGAAGCTTTTAAACTAACCAGGCCGAAGGTCACATTTTAAATATATCTACAGTTTCTTGATTGATTTCCTTTTCACTCAATAATTAAACTGAAATATCAGGTGAACATGCTATGGTACACCCATTTCC
>CM060952.1:134445884-134455884 GCA_030765055.1 Mantis religiosa | reverse complement strand
TACAAAAAATAGATCAAATAAAAAAATTAGGTTTTTTATACGAAAACTAATTTCAGCAACTGAAATTTAATTATTGGATGCCAGATTATAAGCGACTGATAAACAACTTTCTTTTTATCAAGTACTACGAGACACTCACATACAACCATAACATTAACTCGAGATTTGCCTTGGCAACAAAACACTACTAGCTTCAAAGCAAGACAACTGAAGTGTGAAACTGATTAAAATGGACGCTGCCAGGAATAACGTCGATGTATCCCAGCATTTTATAATACTGGAAACTACGTTAAATGTGTTGGTGTACATTGTATTCTGCTATGAACGAAAGAAAACTGAATAACCTATTACCTACAAAGTTCACACAACGTTGAATTTATTTCCAAATGTTTTGTTTTAACGAATTATCTTTGTAAGGTATACGCTTTTGATATAAAGATAACCACGATTTTAAAATAATCAACTTACCAGTCCACAGCACGTCTCCCTTCTTCTGATTCTTTGCAGTGCGAATGCATTTTCTTTCGAGTCCCATGAACATGACCACAGAAGGTTGGAGATTTCGAGATTAGGCATTAGTATCTGCAGACAGAGTAAATTTTTAGGTTAATGTAATTTATTGTGAACGGCTATCGCCACATTAAGACGACTTATCCTATCCACTGCATACATCTGAAAAGCTTCCGATACAGCATCCTCGGGCTAATATTCCATGTTAACGATAACATTAGAAATTAGTCAGTCGATTTTGTATACTTAACAAATGATAAGATTACTTTTCGTGAGCTAATCTTTACCACAGAGTTTAACTGGTGCTTTAGAATTGAGAAATCTCTAAATTCACGCTTCACGTCTTTTCGTTGAATACCTTAATGGTGCATGCATTAAGTACCTCAAAACTAAGGTAAAGCAAAGGAATTCGGATAACAACCCTTTATAAAGCTCTTACGCATGCGCAGCCACTTCTAAACTTGCTATGTTGAAGTTTAGAGTCTCCCAGTTTTAAAGACGGAGTCTGTTTAACCTGTACTCAATTTCCGAATGGATCCTGACTTTAAGAGAGAGATGATATCAGTTTTTCTCGTCGAAGGTAAGGAAGTAATAGCTCTAAAACACGCGGCATGTAATGGTTTGGTCAGAAATTTTATATCTGGTGTTCTAAATTAGTTCCCCTAGTTAAGGAATGAACTCTTCCGTGATATTCTGCGAAGCATTATTATTACGGTGGCACCATCTATGAAACAGTCTAAGAATTATTTGGTGACCGATAACATGTCTTGAGGAGCTGTTTCAATAACAGCCTGTGAGATTAATGGATATCATTTATGTTTGTTTCTGCGTGTAACATATTCGCATTAGGCAAATGATTTAGTGTTATTGTTGTTACATGAATTATTCCGTTCACATTTTCAGATCATGTGTCATTAGAAAAACAATAATTTATAACTGCATTGAAATAAAGAAGCTAAGAAACAGGAAATCCTATGTGTATTAGAGCCTAGTTTATCATTGAATTGGGCTGGACTGGATTACAAGCAGAGGGGATTCCCACTGAACCTATAGATAGGTTATTGTATGTTAGATTCCTGGGAGGAAGGGAAGAACTGGGAGCACTTTGGTAGTGTGCTGGAACCCAGGTCAGGGTCCTCATTTTGGCGGTAGGGTTCGCGCACAGCCGACAACTTTGCAGAGTTCGACATCTACCCGCCCCAGCAGAGCAGATGACCGCGACGCCAACATATGCCGAGAACAGCAATTACAATGCTCATTGTCCACGCGGCAGCACCACACGGATCCAGCACCAAAATTTCCGACGCGGTAAAGGCCGGATTGAAAGGAAAGAGAAATGAAATGGAAAAAACAAACAAAACCGAGGAACGGAGTCGAGATCTCTCTAAAACACCTTGCTCGGTTAATCTATAATTACTAGGCGCGAGTCAAGTTTTCAAGGTATAACATATACGACTCGTATTGCAAAAAATAAATTAAAATTATTGAACTGGATGGCTAGGAAAATATAACATTGCTTTCAGGTTCATTAGGTCATCCGTCTGTCTTCACACATGATGTAGAAAAAGTCTTTCGAATTGCGTGATACGAGGGCTGTTCAACAAAGAATGATCATAATTTTTTACGGCCATAATTTTTCGCACTAAAATTCAAACTTATTATATTCTCTTAGCTTAATGTGAAACAAACACGCCGTAGTAGTTTCATTGTTGGTACTCCTGATTCGCGCATGTGAGAACCAGGTAAGTTCAGACATTTTGAGTATCGCCTACCACTGGAATGGAGGTAACACGCGAGGAACAATATGTGGCTTTGAAATTCTGCTTTCGTCTCAATAAATCTTCAGTTGAGGCCTATACAATGTTACAGGAGGCCTATGGAGAGTCTGTTCTTCCCTACAGCTCGAAGGTGTTTTAAAATGTTTAAAGAGGGGAGACGATCAATTTCAAAGGAAGGTGGACCCGGTGCTCCAGTTACTGCTCTTACGGAAGAAAACATCAACACTACTGCTGCCATTGTGAGAGAGGATCGACAAATTACCTTAAGATCACTTTCTGAAATACTGAACATTTCATTGGGTACCACCCAGAAACATTACACATCAGACGTGTTTGTGCGCGATGGGTTCCAAGACTGTTGATTCCCGAACAAAAGGACATTCGTATGCACGTCTGCATGCAGTTAAAGTTGATGTTAGAGGAAGATCCGGAATTTCTTTCAAACGTAATCACTACTGATGAAATTTGGCTGCACCATTTTTATCCTGAGAGCAAGCAGCAAAGCTCAGTGTGGAAATCTCCTTCATCACCAAACCCCCAAAAAGCAAAAGCGGTTGCTTCTGCTGGGAAAGTTATGGTCATCTCATTCTTTGATATTCATGGAATGGTTTATCAGCATGTTGTACCTGCACACACATCAGTAACTGGACAATACTACAGGGATGTCCTGAAAACATTGTAAGTTCATATCAGGCACAAAAGACCACATTTCCGTGAAGCAGGCTGGATGCTGCGCCACAATAATGCGCGGCCGCATATTGCCAATGTTGTTGCTGAATATCTTGCAAAAATCAACTTGAAGTGCATCCCTCACCCTCCCTATAGTCGGGATTTAGCCCCATGTGACATTTTTCTATTCCCTAACTTGAAGAAACGCCTTCGTGGGAGACTTCATCCATTATCGGAAGTAGTGGTGAAGGCTGCGGAGGAGATTTTGAAGGATCTCTCGAAAATGGTTTCCAGCATGTCTATGAAGAATGGCAGATACGCTGGGACAAGTGCATCGCATTGAGGGGAGACTATTTTGAGGACCAGAACAGTTATGAGGATGAGTAAAGGTAAGTTGCCAAAAAGAAATTGTGATTACCCTTTATTGAACAGCCCTCGTATATTTAGAAAATCGTAGTTTTCTGACTAGGAAAGAAATACATGTAGAAAGCTCTGTCATACGTGAAATGTTGATATACCTTTTTTTTTTTTTTTTTTTTTTTTTTTTTAGAAATGGGCTTAGTTTATAAAGGATTAAAGGTCTCTCTAAAGTAAGAGTACCTGTTAATAGAAGTTAATAGAAGCCTGTTCGTTCAATTTTAGAGGCTCTTCCTAGTCCTAGTGGTAAGAGAGGAAAGGAACTAACAAAGAACTTGCTACAGCACATCAGAAAATGTAGCGGTTGCCACGTCAAAGACAGAGATGATGTTTCCTTTGAAACAAAATCAGTTAAAAAATGAAGAGAAGGAAAGACGACATCTTGAAGGAAAAGGAGAAAGAAGCTTAACAATCAAATGCACTTGATTTGTCATCTAGTGAATGAGAGTCACATTGTGGTCTACGGGTAGCATGCAGGCTTCCTTTCCCAAGGTCAGGGATTCAGACCTGGCTGTGGACGACATAATTTTTCGGGAATAAAAATTAGTGACATCGCTTCCTTCGGAAGGGAAGTAAAGCCAGCGATCCCATAGCATAGATATACCGCGCGTCAAATAACTTCAAGCCTAATAGAGAGGAACGTAAGCAAAACTAACCGAACTTTTATGACCAATATAGAATAAGCCGCTGAGATTTACAGCAGTTAAAGAGCTCAAATTCTATTACGTAGTGATGAGAATACTGCTAATGATTCAACGCAAATTACTACAAATTTGTATTCAGCAACTAGAACCATTTGTTTTTACGGTGACTGGGTTCCCTGACAGAATTATCAGATAAGTTCCTTGAAAGATAAACAAAGAAAATAATTTATATACGGCAAACCTTTGAAATAGCATTCCCAGTTTAAGAACTTTCAATAGTTCCTTGTATTACTTAATGTTTGCAATAACTTCAGTTTCATAATAATTGTTAGCTCTACATAATTTGTTTCATATATCATAATATCTACAGGCATTAAATTTGTAATTTTGAAAATAAGTTCATTTTAGATTAAAAAGCAGAGTTATTGTTTACTGTATTCATCTTTATAGCTACATACTACAGTGTAGTCATATGCAATTAGCCTCTTAGAATTTCGCCATTTACATTTCAGTATTCGAGTTATTAGTTACAGTGATATTTTTCCCACTGTGACCCATACTAGTGTGCTTAATTTAATAATGGGTACATCAAACAATTTTACTTCCAACCAAAACGTTAGTCTTTCCGAATTACCCTGCTGTAGCTACCCCATGTAGCTTTTATGTTATTAAAACTATGGAATAAAATATCACTTATTGTGGTTAACTATAAAATAGCTCGACAATTCCGACCGGTAATTATTCTACTACAAATTGATACTTATTCTGTATTTAGCATTTCCAGAGTTAGGAAACTGTCTGGAAGCTCAGAAAAGTCATCTGTTTCACATCATATTGCCTGAATATCAGAAGAAGCTTCATTCACTGCTGGATATAGCCAGGCCAGCAAGAAATTGCTGTTATAAAAGTTAAGGGGAGGATTTAACACTCAAATATTCTAGAAAACTGTGCAATTATAATTTTATAAAGAACATGGAGGAGATATATAAAATTAATTGCATTATTTTAAGTTTACAAGCAAAGTAGGAAGTCTACTTAGTTAATTATACATTTTCTGGAAATTATTTTTTCTTCATACTAGCGGGGTGTAGGCCAAAATTAAGAAAGGCAGAGTCAGACTGTAAAATGCTATAGCCGGGATTTCAACCACGAATCTCTCCGTCTCCATCCGGTTGCTCCTAACCATTGAGCTGCCATGGCCTACATGCCAGCATGATATAAAATTCTCCAACTGACTCGTACTTTTTTCGGTAAACCACTCGGGGCTATATACGAATGAGACAGCTACCTAATGGCAACAACCTTAATGACAACTATCTTAATAGCAACACGCTTTATGAGAACTATCTCAATAGCAACAAACTTTATGGCAACTATCTCAATAGCAACAAGCATTATGAGAACAATCTCAATAGCAACAACCTTAATGGCAACAACCTTAATGACAACAAACTTGATGACAACAACCTTAACGACAACAACCTCAATGACAAAAACATCAATGACAACTACTTCAATGACAACCTTAATGACAAATACCTTAATGACAGCAACCTTAATGACAGCAACCTTAATGACAGCAACCTTAATGAAAACTACCTCAATGGCAACAACCTTAATGACAACAACCTCAATGACAAAAACCTCAATGACAAAAACCTCAATGACAAAAACCTCAATGACAACAACCTCAATGACAAAAACCTCAATGACAAATACCTTAATGAAAACTACCTCAATGGCAACAACCGTAATGACAACTGTCTCAATGACAACCTTAATGACCACTATTTTAATGGAAACAACTTTAATAACAACAACTTTAATAACAACCACCTTAATGACAACAACCTTAAAACAACAACCTAAATGACAACTACCTTAATAACAACAACCTTAATGACAACTATCTTAATGGCAAAAACCTTAATGAAAACTATCTTAATGGCAACAATCTTAATGACAACAACCTTCATGGCAACAACCTTAATGAAAACTATATCAATGGCAACAACCTTAGAGAAAACTATATAAATGGCAACAAACCTAATGACAACTATCTTAATGACAACTATCTTAATGACAACAACCTTAATGACAACTATCTTAATGGCAACTATCTTAATGAAAACAACCTTAATGACAACTATCCTAATGGCAAAAACCTGAATAGCAACAACCTTAATGAAAACTATCTCAATGGCAACAAACTTAATGACAACTATCTTAATGACAACTATCTTAATGGCAACTAACTTAATGGCAACAACCTTAATGCAACAACCTTAATGACAACCATCTTAATAGCAACAATCCTAATGATAACTACGTACCCTAATAGCAACAATCTTAATTGGCAATTATCTTAATTGCAACAACCTTAATGGCAAATATCTTAATAGCAACAACCTTATAGTGACAACCATAATGACAATTATCTTAATGGCAACAGCCTTAATGAGAACTACGTATCCTAATAAAAACAACCTTAATTACAACTACGTACCCTAATAGCAACAACCTTAATGACAATTATTTTAATGGCAACAGCCTTAATGACAACTACGTACCCTAATAGCAACAAACTTTAATGACAATTATTTTAATGGCAACAACCTTAATGGCAACTATCTTAATGGCAACAACTTTATGACAACTACGTACCCTAATAGCAACAACCTTATTTGACAATTATCTTAATGGCAATAATCTTAATGACAACTATCTTAATGGCAACAACCATAATGACAACTATCATAATGGCAACAACCATAATGACAATTATCATAATGGCAACATCCTTAATGACAACTATGTACCCTAATAGCAACAACCTTAATTGACAATTATCTTAATGGCTACAACCTTAATGACAATTATCTTAATGGCAACAACCATAATGACAATTATCATAATGGCAAAATCCTTAATGACAACTACGTACCCTAATAGCATCAACCTTAATTAACAATTATCTTAATGTCAACTAACCTTAATGACAACTACGTACCATAATAGCATGAACCTTAATTTACAATTATCTTAATGGCAACAACCTTAATGACAAATACGTACCCTAATAGCAATAAACTTAATGACAACTACGTACTCTAATAGCAACAACCTTAATGACAACTACGTACCCTAATAGCAACAACCTTAATGACAACTACGTACCTTAATACCGAAAACCTTAATGACAACAACGTACCCTAATAGCGACAACCTTAATGACAACTACGTACCCTAATAGCAACAACCTTAATGACAACTACGTACGCTAATAGCTACAAACTTTACGACAACTACGTACCCTAATAGCAACAACCTTAATGACAACTACGTACGCTAATAGCTACAAACTTCACGACAACTACGTACCCTAATAGCAACAACCTTAATGACAACTACGTACCATAATAGCGACAACCTTAATGACAACTACGTACCCTAATAGCAACAACCTAAATGGCAAATATCTTAATGGCAACAACTTTATGAGAACTACGTAACCTAATAGCAACAACCTTAATGACAACTACGTACCCTAATAGCAACAACCTTAATGACAACTACGTACCCTAATAGAAACAACCTTAATGACAACTACGTAACCTAATAGCGACAACCTTAATGACAACTACGTACCCTAATAGCAACAACCTTAATGACAACTACGTACCCTAATAGCAACAACCTTAATGACAACTACGTACCCTAATAGCAACCACCTTAATGACAACTACGTACCCTAATAGCGACAACCTTAATGACAACTACGTAACCTAATAACAACCTTAATGACAAATACGTAACCTAATAACGACAACCTTAATGACAACTACGTAACCTAATAACGACAACCTTAATGACAACTACGTACCCTAATAGCTACAAACTTTACGACAACTACGTACCCTAATAGCGACAACCTTAATGACAACTACGTACCCTAATAGCTACAAACTTTACGACAACTACGTAACCTAATAACGACAACCTTAATGACAATTACGTACCCTAATAGCAACAACCTTAATGGCAATTATCTTAATGGCAACTAACCTTAATGATAACTACGTACCCTAATAGCAACAACCTTAATTGACAATTATCTTAATGGCAACAACCTTAATGGCAACTACGTACCGTAATAGTACCAACTTTAATGACAACTACGTACCTTAATATCGACAACCTTAATGACAACTACGTATCCTAATAGCACCAACTTTAATGACAACCACGTACCTTAATATTGACAACCTTAATGACAACTACATAACTTAATATCGCAACCTTAATGACAACTACGTACCTTAATATCGACAACCTTAATGACAACTACGTACCTTAATATCCACAACCTTAATGACAACTACGTACCCTAATAACCTCAACCTTAATGACAAATACGTACCTTAATATCGACAACCTTAATGACAACTACGTACCTTAAATTCGACAACCTTAATAACTACGTACCTTAATATCCACAACCTTAATGACAACTGCGTACCCTAATAACCTCAACCTTAATGACAAATACGTACCTTAATATCGACAACCTTAATGGCAACTACGTACCCTAATAAACTCAACCTTAATGACAACTACGTACCCTAATAGCGACAACCTTAATGACAACTACGTACCCTAATAAACTCAACCTTAATGACAACTACGTACCCTAATAACCTCAACCTTAATGACAACTACGTACCTTAATATCGACAACCTTAAGTACAACTACGCACCCTAATAGCGACAACCTTAATGACAACTACGTACCCTAATAGCAACAACCTTAATGACAACTACGTACCCTAATAGCGACAACCTTAATGACAACTACGTAACCTAATAACGACAACCTTAATGACAACTACGTACCTTTATAGCAACAACCTTAATGACAACTACGTACCTTAATACCGACAACCTTAATGACAACTACGTACCTTAATAACGACAACCTTAATGACAACTACGTACCCTAATAGCGACAACCTTAATGACAACTACGTAACCTAATAACGACAACCTTAATGACAACTACGTACCTTTATAGCAACAACCTTAATGACAACTACGTACCTTAATACCGACAACCTTAATGACAACTACGTACCTTAATAGCGACAACCTTAATGACAACTACGTACCCTAATAGCAACAACCTTAATGACAATTATCTTAATGGCAACAAGCTTAATGATAATTATCTTAATGGCAACAAGCTTAATGATAATTATCTTAATGGCAACAAGCTTAATGATAATTATCTTAATAGCAACAGCCTTAATAACAACTGCGTACCCTAATAGCAACTTCCTTCATGACAACCATGCAACGTGCATACAACACGTAAATACTTTTAAGTCCCGGGCTTTGTATTTCAACCATTACATCAATCAGTTACTGTTAATTAGCTTAACGGTTAAAAGCAACCAGGCGGAGACCGGGAGATCCTTGGTTCAAATCCAAGCTATGGCATTGAATTTATTACCATGAATATCTTTCTAAACATTTTATGTTTAGCTACTTCATTTGTTGGATCCAGAGGGCATGTCTTCACTTTCTGAATTAGTGACCAAATTGAGGAGCAGCGGACTGTGTCGTATTGTTTGAATACTGGCAAGATCGCTTTCAACAAATTATCAGGATTAATGGGAGATATCTAACAAAAAAATTATTGAAGTTTTGAAATGATATTCATGATTGAAAAGGGTTGATAATATTTGTGCAGAAGTCAGAATTGGCAAATAATTTCAAATACTCACCGATAAATTGAGTGAAGTAGAACTTTTTCTGTTCAAAAGAGAAAGTTAGACAGTTTTAAGTGCAATGCAGGAGGGTACAGATATGGCAGAGGTCGTGGGAACAGAATTAAACACACTTTGTCATGTCAGTGTTATATTTATTTACGGGCTTTCGCTCCGACTTACTGGAGCGAATTCCAAATGACAGATTTGGGAATCA
>CM060952.1:134363384-134440884 GCA_030765055.1 Mantis religiosa | reverse complement strand
TAATGCTGTGAACATCATAGTTGCTATCATTCTAATTATAAAATTGACTTTACCTATATTCGTTTCAACATTTATTTTAGCTAGCCAAGTTTCAAAGGAATTAGCAACGGTTCAGAAATATTATCTATGACCTGGGTTCGGTTTATTTTAACTGCTCATAATTATTGGTTATCTTTTTTAAAATAAATTTTAAATGTGTCAACAAAATTCTTCACTACAAATTCTGTACATTCGAAGATTAAATCATACACAATTTTAAAAAGACATAAAGAATAAAGAATTAATTAAAAGCCGCCTGAACAAAAGTGGCATCCATAAAGCTCAAATTTAGAGAGTTCGAAGTTAGAAAGTTAGAAGAATTTAGAGAGTAGCTATTAGAACTTTTCAATGACGACTTTGCCCGCCTTCCTAGTGCAGACAAAAGAACAATCAACCCCCGTAAAAGACGTCAAGAGCAACTACTTAAGAAGATCCGCAGAGAAAAGATTAGCTATGCTTCTTTCAAGAATGAGTTCTTGTGCAAAGTAGACAAAAATGCGTTAACTATTTTGTTTTATGTATTTAGTTAATACTCAGGTATTTAGCAAAAATCACTTCTCCTTCTTGCCTTCCAATATTTTGAGATCAAGTCTGGGTAGTTTTTAAGTTGTTCACAGTAGATAGATGTTCCACATTCATTTCCTCTGCCTTGTTGCATAACACAATTTGGAGATGATGATAATCCAATTTTATGCTGAGACAGGCATATCTACTGGTAAGTCTTAACATGGCAACAGCTGTTTTTTGAGGTAGTTCAAGAAATACTTTTAAGTTCTTAAGAATTTTTCTCCTTTGGAATTAAATATATTTGTGGTTAACTTAGGTTCATAATGATTCTTTATTTTCTTTTGGATGAATCGTTTAAAATATTCCAGTGGTACTTCTGATTGCACCTTATTTTAAATTTTGGTTTCCTGTTTTACTAGGATGTCTGCCTTCTTATTGTTACTCAATCCATAGTGTGCAGGAATCCACTGGAAGACTATATTCTTATTTACATTTTTAACTGTTTTTTAAATTTTTAACAACAAAAAATCCTTGTTTTTTTCTATTTGTAGTTTACGAGTTAAAGCTACTGCTCTGATTGCTGCTCTGTAATCTGATAAAATAATGTTTTAACATTTTGGTAGTCAAAGAAAAAATATTTTAAGGAAGAATAGATATTTTTATCAATTTCTCTAACAAAATTTGTAGTTATTTTTGTAACTTTTTATAAAAGAAGAAAAACTGACATGTTCCATCTCCATCATCATCACTTACAAATAAGCCATCTGCTCAGTGACAGTTGGTCATATGGTGTTTAAAGAAGTTGGTGGACCTTTTTGAAAAAAGACAATTGCGAATAGCAATGAGAGGATTTAAACATGTTCGTGGCAACGAGTTAGTTTTGTATTGTATTAGATTTAGCCAGCATTCGTTATTGTGATATGTGCAAGGTGTAGTAGTTCGTGTGAGTACAAGAATGTACTGGCTTTGAGAGTAAGAAATTAAATGCACAATTCGCCGATTCTTCTACAATATAATCCAGTTAGGTTGTGAGCTTTTAATTGACGGCCACAACTAACACCACGACGGAACACCATCTTTATATTATATTATATTATATATAAACGTGTCCATTCTACTTTAGGATATTCGGTTCGTAATGTTTCTAATATTATCTGTTTTGCAATATCTGGGCCTACTTTTTTGTTTCTTGAAGATCTCACACAGGTCTAAATTATATTCTATTTCAAAGTTTTCTATTGAATTAGTGGGATGTTATAGATTTTCTTTTGCAATATGTATGTGTAGTTTCCCTTTTAACACTTTTACTTCTGGTGCAAGTCCTTTATGGTTTTTTACTGCACTGCATTTTAAGTCCTGGTGTTTGTCTACTTTATTTAAATTTGGAATTCTTTCGAGTTTTTATTAAGTTATTAGAGCTTGTGCTTCAAGTTCTAGGTTTATTGACTTATTAGAAGCTATAAAGAGAAGTGTTTCCATTAGGGTGGTTTTAACTGCACCTGTTATTAAGCGTAAATCGTTTTAAAGTCACAGATCTTGATATTTTTTATATGAAATTCTTTGCATACATAAGAATTATTTGTTGCCATCCATAGCTTAGGTATGTATGACATTTACACAATCTTCCTCTACCCACTCTTAAGCAGTAGTTCTTATATGCTCATTCCTCTTCTACTCGTTCATCGAGATAAACGTTTGAACAAATAAATGGCTTCATTAAAGGACCAGAGGAAAGCTCAACTAATATTCAAATGTTAAAAAAATAGGTGTTTGCTTACAATTCCACATTCTTTCCATGAACACAAAAAATACTTGAAAATCGAACTGAATAACGAATTATAATAAGAAATCAATGAATATCTGGGAGACTGCATTAGATATTGTTTTCAGGGGACCAGAGGACTCCAAAACATAGAAGTTTTGAGTGAAGTAGCGTGAATACCTAAGTGTATGTGAAACATTCAATAACCAGGTAACTTTTCAGGTAACCAGGTAACGTTTCTGTAACTCCATAATGACGTGAAAAATCGCTTCAAATAAAATTATTCTGTCTTAATGATGCCTCAGAAATATTAAATGTAGAACTGGAATTCATGCGAAATACTTCCCTTTAGTAGCTGAGTATCCACGATAAGGAACACCCCGACCAAGACCCTAATGACTACAATTACCCTACATCAACATAAACCTCGTTTTAACCCATCTCTCAGAAATCACTAAAGATATCTGCCTTAAATCTGTGCACATGATAATTTCAGCAACACTGAATACATAAAACTTCAGTCACAATAATGATTCTGTACGATGTTACAGAAAATATATATTTTGGAGAAGAGGGTCTAATAAGAGTAGCCTTTATAACGTTAGACATTATAGTCAGTATATATTTCGTTGTAACTCATTCAGTAGTTCATGAGAAAATGCGCCAAATATTTGCAGGTTTTAACGTGAAATGGAGTCCAGGGTTTCAACTTAAACGAGAAACACACTGCACGTAGTCTCGAATGTGACTGAACTACGCTACGGAGGTTAGTCGGCACAGAGGTCCAATTTTGTTTTATTGTACCTACGCTCCTAAGTGGACCACTCCGAGAGAAAAGATGAGGCGAGAAGAGACAGAGGGTGGCCTACCCAAGGAGCCACGACAGGTAGAGGGCAGGGCTCCTACAATTGGCCAGTTGTAAACTCCCCGGTAGGCTAGTACAACAGGTTTCCTATCCTGTGGTCCTGAAACGGCCCATCACGAGATGGGAGACCGTCCTATCGGAGCAGGAAGTTTTACCAAGAGCATATCATCCTGCCATGTACCGCCGAGACACCCGCCGACACTTCTACCCTGAAAGAGACCATCAGATGAGAGATGATATAAAATGATAATGGAGATGAAATGGACGGACAGCAAATTCAGAGGAGATAATTAACCTACACAGCATTCGCATGACCGGGGAAAAATCCCGAAAAACCCATGGGTCAGGTAGGCCGGCCACGGGAATCGAACCCGGACCTCCCGAAAGCGGGAGACGAAACCGCCTAAGCCATCCTGCTCGGTCTTAATACAGTCTCCTTCTGTATGTATATAAAATAAGACTAATTTATCATTATGCAACTGTAAATTGAAAGCGGACTAGGCTATTATTTCCTTCAGTCAGTTTCATTTTAAGGTTAAATAGTATTTGTAACTGTAATTAAACATAAAATCTGTGAACGCTAAGTGCAAGTTTCAGTGTTACATGAACCATAAAATGCAAAATGTGTACAGATGGCACCAAGACTTCTGAAGTTCGTATGTAGTACTTGACCGTAAACATAATGAGTAGTAACCATGACAGTGACTAAAGAGTCGCCAGTCTGGGTTACACTGAATGCATATTAAGTTCACGCACGAGGTATTCCTCCAACATGAATATTCATTATCTCCCTCTTAAATTTAGAACTAAGCTGAATGAAATAGTTTCTAAATATTCTACTAGATATTCACAGCTTTTCACTTTTACTACCGCATACTATGAAAAGGACCTGAAATTTTGAGTTTGAACCAATATTCCAAAGTACATTAAGGGTTCTTACAAAAAGACCTCTTCGTTGTTTTTCTGAAAATAATATCTGGCTTGCAGGACATTTCAAAACTTTATAAATCTTAAATGAGGTTTTAATTAATGATTTAGATTTTATTACTTAAAACTGCAACTTGTAATTTCGCAGATATTATAACAATAAACCAATAAATCCCACCATATTATAAAAGTAAAAATAAAATAGCATATGTGCAAGTTTTTTAACTCTCATGCCTACAATTTAACAAACTTAGGAATTATTTTATTGTCTGCAATATTAGCAGCAAAAGAATTAGTGAATAATTAGAAGAAAAGTAACTCACGTGCTAAGAGGGTGTAGTCAACGTTCAGAAAAGTAATTGAAGTGGATGTTTCATCCGTGAAGAACATCATAGATTAGAAGGGTGTTTTATTTATTTGAAGACACCAAAAGAAAAAGTTAGTCTTATTTGAATAATTTTGAATGTATAGTTAAAATTTCCGTCTTCGATTTCGTTATTACTTATCATAAAGGCTACATAAACTTCGTATGACGTAAATACATTTTCTTCAGATATCAATATTCATAAAATTTAGTTTAAACGAGTTGGTGATAGTGACTGCAAAAATTTTGGATTTTGTAGGTAATCTAT
The DNA here is from genome assembly GCA_030765055.1 of Mantis religiosa. NCBI lineage: Eukaryota > Metazoa > Arthropoda > Insecta > Mantodea > Mantidae > Mantis > Mantis religiosa. The sequence continues at coordinate 134,436,152 of CM060952.1, read as the reverse complement.
ATCCTAGTGAAAAATAATCGTCTCAGGTTCTACATAGAAAATATAACGATTGAACAATTCTGAACCTTAGATTGACAAATTTTCTCTATTTATTTAATAGATATACGTTAGTATCGAAACAAGATAGCACAAAGTGTAGATGTGACAAACTTACATAAATAAGAATTATTAACATTTTTAATAACTACACTGTAAGAAATAAATATCACATATCACATCCTTACAAGGGTTTGGTTTTACCCATTCTTTGTGCAGCAACAACTTAAAAGTCAAAGTCATACATTAAGTGGTGTATATTGTGTCCCACACATTTCGTAACCCAATGCATAGTTCTAGTATATATGAGATGCAGGGTTTATTAACATCGGTTGAGGGATTTTTACATTACCCTTTAAACACGTGCATACATTTTTTACCTTGTATAATATTAGTGTAGATATACGAGAGCTGTACAATAAAGAATGATCATAATTTTTTTTACGGTCATAATTTTTCGCACTAAAATTCAAACTTATTATTTTCTGTTAGCTTAATGTGAAACAAACAAGCCATAGTAGTTTCATTGTTGGTACTCCTGGTTACCGCTTGTGAGAACCAGGCAAGTTCAGAAATATTCAGTATCGCCTACCGCTGCAATGGAGGTAACACGAGAGGAACAATATGCGGCTTTGAAATTCTGCTTTCGTCTCCACATATCTTCAGTTGAGGTCTATACAATGTTACAGGAGGCCTATGGAGAAACTGTTCTTTCCTACAGCACAGCTCGACGGTGGTTTAAAATGTTTAAAGAGGGGAGACATTCAATTTCAAAGGAAGGTGGACCCGGGCTCCAGTTACTGCTCTTACGGAAGAAAACATCAACACTGCTGCTACCATTGTGAGAGAGGATTGATGAATTACCCTAAGATCACTTTCTGAAATACTGAACATTTCATTGGGTGCCACGTTGGTGACAGAAACATTGTACATGAGACGTGTTTTTGCGCGATATGTTCCTAGACTGTTGATTCCCGAACAAAAGGACATTCGCATGCAGGTCTACATACAGTTGAAGTTGATGTTAGAGGAAGATTCGGAGTTTCTTTCAAACGTAATCACTGCTGATGAAACTTGGCTACATCATTTTGATCCAAACAGCAAAGCTCAGTGTGGAAATCTTCTTCACCAACCCCCCAAAAAGCAAAAGTGGTTGCTCCTGCTGGGAAAGTTATGGTAATTTCATTCTTTGATATTCATGGAATGGTTTATCAGCACGTTCTACCTGCACACACATCAGTAACTGGACAATACTATAGGATGGTCTGAAAACATTGCTTGTCCATATCAGGCGCAAAAGACCACATTTCCGTGAAGCTGGCTGGATGCTGCACCGCGATAATGCGTGGCCGCATATTGCCAATGTTGTTGCTGAATATCTTGCAAAAATCAACGTGAAGTGCATTCCTCGCCCTCCCTATAGTTGGGAATTAGCCCCATGTGACTTTTTTCTATTCCCTAACTTGAAGAAACGACTTCGTGGGAGGCATCATCCATCATCAGAAGCAGTGGTGAAGGCTGTGGAGGCGATTTTGAAGGATCTCTCAGAAAATGGTTTCCAGCATGTCTTTGAAGACTGGCAGAAACGCTGGGAAATGTGTATCGCATTCAGGGGAGACTATTTTGAGAAGGACCATCAAATTATGAGGATGAGTAAGGGTACGTTGTCAAAAAATTGTGATCATTCTTTATTGAACAGCCTACGAAGGAAATATTTTAAAGTTGTTAGTTAGTATTACTTGGGGCTTCTCTCATTCCAAATAGAAAATGTAAAAAAAATTCTTATTATTTCTGTTGTAAGAAGTCCTTCATTAACAATAGACTATCATAACCAAATTTCTTTTTTCTACCGTAAAGTTGGCGATAAGTTAAGACGAAGTGGCCACTCTTTGAATAGCTGCTCTCACACCTACACGATAAAACAGAATTGTGTCCTGGTTGTTTGCAAAGTTATAGAAGGAACCTAAAGGGTTCCTTAAATAGCCTAAAACGTTTGCAATACTCATTAAACAGAAAAATCTTACCTTAGTTAATTTTTAATTTAGCAAACTTCTGCTTCTGAAGTACAAGCTGATATGTACATTTTTATTGAAATGTGTTGCCTCAATAGTTAACCTGATCTTACTAGGTTAATTAGTAAATTATTTGAAGTTCAGACATAAGGTCACCTGGATAAACCTGGATACTTTATCAATAGATAGTATAAATACAGCCAAAAGTTAAGTGACATATATCATACGTATAATTTCTCTACTAAATGTAGTAAGTGGAGGAAGTACTGTATTTTACCAAAAATTTGAGATCAAGATTCCGGAATTGTATTATTTAAGACTCCGTCAATCTAAATTAAACTGAAAAAAAAAATCTGTGTGTATGTAAGTCTTTGAAGTAAAATAACTATTTTGTCTGTTAAGTAGGCTGTTAATTGCGAGATTTATGTCAACGCCCCAGTTCTTTCAGATGCCAGTAAATCTACTTACCTGGGGCCAAAGCTTTTAAACACACCTAAAAACCTGCAATCTTGGGTTCAATAGTTAAGTCCCTAACCAATTGAGGCACCCCAATACAAAGTTGGTTAAATACCAAACTTAATAATTTCAACACCTTCCTAGGATGTGACATGAAAATGTTTCAAGAGAATCCCGCTACCCGTGATTAATTTTTACATAGAAAACTTTCTGTAAATGTTGATTTTTTTAAAAATGGCTCAAGCGATTTTGATTAAACTGTTATATGTTTTATGATATTTTTGTGATACAAATGAAATATATGTCCTGAATTTTCTGGGAATGTCTTCAGAAGTCCTCTTCATTCTGTATGACTTGCAAAGCTGCTAAACCGTAAGATCTACAAAATTGTACTATACAAAACATCACTAAACCAAACAATTTATGTCGAATATTTTTTTCCTTTGGAGCCAACCATTCGTGAGATATTCCTCGTTATTAGTTATTAATTTGAGTTTTAGGATACTGATAGCTTTCTCAAATAGGAAGTTGTTATTCCTTTTTGCTTTCTTTTTCTTTTTATCTACTGGTCACGCAAAAACAACAGGAAGCCGTCATATAGCGACCATCACAAACAATTCGACTGTTGCTTAAACTTACTCTATCCTTCTGTTTTCAATGGACTTACAAGAAAATATAATAGAACTATTTCTATGTGTCCACCTCTATTAACATGAAGTAGATTGAACAATAGCCATGTGCAAAAATAATTTTTGCAGTATTTGATTTAAGTTTACACGTTTTGGGTTGTGTAAGCTAAATTTATAATTCACTTGTCAATTGCCATGGCATCAAGGTCATTAGTATACAAATATAATAATTTGTAACTTAAAACTTCACGTATCTTATAAGAAATGATGATAATTCTTATAAATTGTCCGGGATCGCAATTTCATATAAACTTATACACATCTTCAGCCGGAAACAGAGCTGTAGCCATCGTTACGAACACTGGATATTGATATGTTCTTGTTAGTCCTACAAAAATCTAAAAATAAAACAAATTACATTTTGTCTTTTTGTCTTTTTTGGTTTTTTAGAAACCGGAACGAAAGAACATTTTCGTAACATTAAGTACAAATAAACTGATAAATTAGCCGTAGCAGATCATTTTTGGTCACTTAACCATGAAATAAATCCAGAAGTTAAATTATCAAAACAATTAAATAGTCGATAGATTTAATGGTTTGGGAAAATATATTTATTTTAAGAAACAAACATCAAGTTATGAATTTTGAAAAACCGTCAGTCGATTCTATTTTTAAATTTGTTTTATTTTCAGATTTTGGTAGTACTAACAGGAACATATCAACATCTAATGTTCGTAATGATGGCGACAGCTTTGTTGCTTCATGTATAAAATATACATGAAATCGCGATACCGGACAATTTATAAGAATTATCATCATTTCTTATAAGACAAGTGAAGTTTTAAGTTACAAATTATTATATTTGTATATATTTGTTGCTTCACTGTTAATAACTTCTTATTTTGCGTATTTATTAGGTCATTAATACTTACGGTTCTAGTTTCACTGATGATCAATATTAATGGTATCAGTAGCAAGGGACACAACACCCAACCACATAGTAACCAAAAATCGGTTATTAATGATTCGTTAGCATATATAAACGTACAAATTATTTATTGATTGAAATATTAAGACTGCAATTCGACATGTTAACATTAAAAAGAGATTCAGTTCTTTTTATTTCTTCAGTACATCTTGAGATGGAAAACGGATTTGCACATGAATTATAAAAAAACAATAGAATCGAATTAATTTAAATTCTGGATCAGACCCAAATAAATCCTTAAATTTTTAAATAATTTATAAAATTAAGTAAAACGAGCAAAAAGCCAATATTTCCAATTAAATCTTTTAAATTCGAGAAAAAAATATAAATATTTATTTTAATCATTAGGCACATATGTATAATTTTATCTCTTCAAAAATGCCTTCGATTTGATTTAATAGATGCCTAAATAGAAATACGAAAGTAATGAAAGATATAGTCGATCGTAATATATAATAAGTTTGCTGGAGATGCACATTTTTCACGTTTCTCCTGATAAAATGCCAATAAAACTGTCTCACTGATATAACTTCTGATATTTTTATCAAAGCACCACTTTCGGAAAACTTTGTAAGCTTCAACATACCTTTCCATTGACTTCACTGGTAAAAGTAATGCACATGCTAGATCCACAGCTTCTTGAATAGCAATTTAGATCATATTATAAAATTTTGCTGCTTTAAAATAACCATTAGAAATCGAAAGATTCAATTCGACTACATAAACAAATAACCTAACAATCAAAATATGTGTTACTTCAATTAATTACCAAAAGAGTAGATAAGAAGTCTATGCCCATATTTAGATGTAACTTTTCATTTGTTCACATTTCAATTCATTATATTTTCTTAATGTCCAATAAATATATGAAAATGCAATTTTGATTTATTGTTGCCTTTTACTGATTTTTCAATTATTGCAAAAAGAGGTTGGTTAACCACGAACGGTAAGTTACTTATCAGAACTTAGTACCCAATATATTAATAAATAAAATAAAATATGCATATCTAATAGCTCGGTTTCTGAACTCTATACCAGGCCTTTTTATACAAATTTTATTTTTTATTATTTAATTTTCAAATTAGATTGCATAAAACAGTTTAAAATTTTTGCAGATATAGTCTACTTGCTACCTTAACTATTTAACTAAGCCTACACGTTACTGCATTCTAGTAACCTTTCAAATCTACTCACCTAATCTATGTAAAAACAGTCTATTTTCTACTTTATTTCTACTGCAACATTACTATTTAAATCTAGTTTCTATTACAGCTTACTTACTCTAACAAACTATGAAAGATGTTTCCTACAATTTTATAGTTCTTCTTCTGCAACTGGTATCCAAAGCTTCCTCCTACTGGTATCCATCTCCTAAAGGGACTGGCATCAGTAGATGGAGCTGGTTCGTCAGTTCCAACAAGAGTTAAATAGAGTAAGTAATACATGTGGAACATATCAGACTGTTATCTCTTTGATATGTGAAGAGAACAGTGTTTCATGCCATCACATAATGGCCAGCCCTTAAAAGATTTTACTATCGCTTATGCCTACACAATTTCCCTCCCCCCGCCCCTTTCATATACAGTGAAATATTCAATGAGGCAATTTCTGCAACGGTTTATCTCGATGAACATAAGGTAGATAAAAAAGTTTCTGCTTCAAAGAAGTCTCAACAATTTCTCTATCTACGTATTATAACATAGGTGCAGAGGAAGTTACAAGTAAGTGTGTGTATGTATAGTTTTTAACGCCCACTTTTACTACATAGGCACCACAGGTGGTGACACTGATGATACTTGAGACAAAGATGGAGCATCGGGGAATGAGATGGTGGGGGAAACCGGAGCACCCGGAGACAAACCATCCCAGCGCGTGCTGTCCTCCACAAATCTCACTGTGCGATTGCCTGGGATCGAACCAAGATCCCTTGCTGGGTAAAAGTAAGTACAAAGATATCACAGTATATATATTCTAAGAACAGATTACCACATTTGAACTACATTGAAACCAGATTAAATATGGAATAAAAAAATCCGTAATATTATGGCCAAAGTTGTATAGTAATGTATATAACGAAAAGTTTGAAATAAATGTTATAAAATAAAACATGTTTAAGATTCCATATCCTCATCGTAACCACACATGTAAAATTAATGAGTAATTGTAATGTTTAGTAAATTAATAATATGTATCCTTGTTGCATTCTGGTAATTTCACGTCTGAACTTTACCGTAGGGTGTTCACTTAAACCAGTAATCTTAGTTCTGTTTTGGTCGCCTACACATAAGATTTGTGGGATGTAATATTTTATTTTTATTTTCCAAACCCAACAGCTATAAGGATCAAGACGACAGCAATTAGGTTTTCTACCTGAAACAGCAATTCACGTTTCCCGGAAACCTTGGGCATGCCTTTTAGACTCTGGCATCTAGTTTTTGTCATTAAGTGAGGACTTTGACAGACTGTTAGCAAAATAAAATTAAACTGTTTGCCATAAAGCAGTAATGGTAGAGATCCTTTCTCGGAGAAGTAAGTAAATGGGGGAGGGGAAGAAGCAAAACATCTTGTTCTGACTGTGTTTTACTGAGGCGCAGCCAGGTGGGAGGGATGTCGTTATGGTCGCAGTAGTATGTACAGTAAGTAACAAAAGACACTGCCGCAGCAGCTAATCGTAGTGAAGGAAACAAATGTGAGCATATTCATTGAAGTGACCACAGATATTCGTGATATACTGAAGTAACATGAAAAACTAGACAGGCACATGCAAGCGCACATGCGCTGGCAAACACGTACGGAGGCTCAGTTTAATGTTTTTAAAAAGGTATTGCAAATAAAAGACCAAACTACTAATTAAATAAAGCACATAATAATGTAAAAGTTTGAGTATGCATATGCGTGTGTGCCTTTCACTAAAAGAGATGTTTATCTCTAAAAGTTCTATTTTTTATGTTATTTGGAATTAAATACTTTTCCAGTTTCCCAGTTGAGAACGCAACGTTAAAGCGATTTTCCATAGCATTTCGTTGTTTCATTCATTATTGTAACTGAAGTTGTAACTTAATTAAGATTGGTATTGTACTTCAATTTTAGCTAGGTTGTTCATAGCCTACGCTACGCGTACTTTAATGTTGTTCCTAAATCAGTACAAATTTTCTCCAGTAAAATAATTTTGTAAATTTATTCTACAGTAAAAATGTATTTCATCCACATATTAAAAACAGAATTAAATTAAAAGAGTGTTATTAACCTCAGATTACATCAAATACTAAGAACAGGTCCCTTCACATCATTCTGTCTATTGTTGAGTACGTATCTCAGAACATTCGTGATGGCAAGCCAGAAAAGTGATAGCTAATGGTACAGCGGCAATGTCAGGGGTAAGAATATGTAAAAAAGCTGGGGATGTCAGTTATATAGTTAAAAAGAATGTATGAAGCGGTCGTTGAAGCCAGAACAAAGTATACAGTGGAGGTATGGGGCACATCAGAGATAGGTACTAAGTTAGAACAAATGTACGGATTGTTTTGCAAAGAACTACTAGGGCTGCCAAAATCGGCACCAAGAGAGGTGGCATTACTAGAGCTACGTAATACAAAAAGGAGGGGAATAATAATAGAGAGAATATTGAAATTCTGGTATAAGTGTATTAAAGGGCAGAAAGGGGAATTGTTGAATCTGTGCATGAAGCAACAGAAAAGCATTAAAATAGAAATAGTTGGTGGTCAGAATTGGAAAGAATGATATTGAAGATAGGCATGGGAAATTTTTGGAGAGCATACGAGACAAATTATAGCGGTTTTTGGAAGGAAGTGAGAACTAGACTACAAGACATAGATAGGCAAGAGATATGGGAAACTATAGACAAAAAGAAATCTTTGAAATTTTATAAGCAATTAAAGACAGAATGGGGTAGGGAAAAATATATAGATCAATGTGACAAAACCGGAAGAGAAGGCATAGCATGGATGAGCGTAGGAATATTATACTTAAAAGGGTTGCGAAGTAATGAGGCAGGGATATGTGAATTTTGTGTAGACGAAGAGAGCACTGTTCATTACCTGACAGAATGTAAGGAGTTAGCAAATTACAGGAGAAAAATATGGGATAAGAATTGGGACAGTGTAAGTAAAGAGACATTGGCGGTACGTATGCTAACAGGGATGGGAGAAAAGAAAAATAAATGTATAGGAGATTTCTTATATAGGATAAGAGAAAAGTGGATTAGGATAAAAGAATTAAAGGTCAAGAAGAAATGACATCAAGCTGATCAGGAAAATCAAAGGATAGGGGACCTGAGTCAGCGAGTAAATTTTAGGTCAGCAATTTCATGTATTTGTACAGGATGTATAATACAGCATGCTCTATATTAAATTTTACTGTACTAAATTTGTAATGGATACTGTATAAATAAATATAAAATAACATTCGTGATGGCTATTAAAACGTTATTAACTAGTTATTGGTGCTTTAGCAGGTAAAGAACGTATTACCCTGGAGCAGATGACGCGCGATTCTTTATGGACAAGATAGCTTTGCTGTACTTCAGACTGCCAAATGTCGGAGCACTTTTGTGCTAACACTAGTGAACGAGCAGTAAATCTATTCTTAGTGCTTTCTACAGTTTTTATAAAGATAACATTTACGCAGATTAGGACAAAATACTTTCAAACACGATTCAAATCAAAATCAAATTGTTGTACAAAAGTTTTAGATCGATTAATTTTTTACAGAACATTTAGATGATGTATTTTAGTTAATTGATGGAAATTAATCATTTCTTCAAACTAGCCATATACAGGCTAAGGTTTTTAATAGACAGAGTCAACATGAAAAATTCAATGCCATATGACTATCTATTTAGATGTGTTTCATATGTACATTGTGTGCAAGAAATTCTCGATGCATTTGTAGCTACATCATTTGTTCTAGAAAACAAGTAAAGGATAAGTAGACGTGTACTTGCTACTTTAAAAAATAATATATTTGGGGAATAAAACGTGGCGAATATTAGCAAAAGTGAGGGAAATTGCCAGCAAGAAATCAACCCAATGAGAAAAGGTGCGTTTGAATTCACATTCACAAAATTGGGAAATATTAAATTACTTGCACTAATTTAAATTACGCCGAATAAATTACTGATGTTCTTTCGGTATAAAGAAAACTTATAAACTTGTGTATAGAGAAGCATATATTTCTTGTTATACTGGATGTAGTTATTTTTATTGTAATTCTCAGAACATGAATTAAATTGCAACCTTTTTCTTTTTCGGTTACGAAATTCATTTTGGTAACAATTTCAACATTTTTTTATATGATGTTATTTACTTCTTACCTTCCTCTTCTATCTGCATTGGATGTATAAATTACTGACTTAACTTGAAGCGTTATCACTGTGCCTGCATCTGAACTCGTCACCTGTCCTAATTAAAGTATAGGTTTGATTTACCTTAAGTTATTTATGTGTAATTCCATGTACACATGGAATGTACACGTGTGTCCCTCTAGAGAATGTGCTATAAACACTGTCGTTACCTGAGAAAGATTACGGCTAGACATTTAACATATCAGCAGAACACCGTGAATATTTTAGACAACAGACAACTTGCCTTTGCAGCTTCAAACTGAACTGCGCCGCTCTCATTCACAGCTATTCGCAGCAAACACATGTTCCTTCTTGCTTTCTTGTTTTGTATGTGTAAGTTGATTAACTTTTATTTTCTAGAGTTAGGATCAAACATCAAAACTACTGCTGAAAACTTCGGAAGAAAACCGAAATATAATATGAAGCGACAGACAGGATTGTTTGCAATTAACTGTACTGTTTTTGCTACATTTCTTCAACAGAATAGTTTACAACTATGAAAGGTTACATTAATTGAGATTTAAGTGTTTATAAGACATTTATTATCGTCGTCATCGTCGTCGTCATCGTCATCGTCATCGTCATCGTCATCGTCATCGTCATCGTCATCGTCATCGTCATCGTCATCGTCATCGTCATCGTCATCGTCATCGTCATCGTCATCGTCATCGTCATCATTATTATTATTATTATTATTATTATTATTATTATTATTATTATTATTATTATTATTATTATTATTATTATTATTATTATTATTATTATTATTATTATTATTATTATTATTATTATTATTATTATTATTATTATTATTATTATTATTATTATTATTATTATTATTATTATTATTATTATTATTATTATTATTATTATTATTATTATTATTATTATTATTATTATTATTATTATTATTATTATTATTATTATTATTATTATTATTATTATTATTATTATTATTATTATTATTATTATTATTATTATTATTATTATTATTATTGCTGCATGGTAAGATATCTGGGATTCCCAAGTTGTTAATTCTATGAGAAACTGAAGCATATAGTTTTTTTCAAAAAGGACAACTCTGCCCCACTCCTGTGTTAAGACGTAGGTTTGAGTTTATAAGGTAGGTATTTGAAGGAAATAAAGCGACCAGAAGACTGGCTTCAATGACTCTCGTCCTGTTTATGAGAGTCGTCATTTGCTGTTACAAGCCAGCGACAAAGGAGAGCGCTTCCGTTTCAAAGTTGTCATGTTTGATCACATGTATCCTGTCCAGCAACGCAAAGAAGGTACCTGAAAGGAATGTGCCCCCTTACACAGTGGGACAAGGACAGCGAATGAGTTTGACAGGGAACGCACGCTACACAAGGAGAAGAACCGTTAAAAACATGCACCCTATGCACTTTGTATATTAAAACCGAGAAGATTCATTCACAAAAGAAGAAGCTGTCTGAACGTATTTGAATGGTCTGTAATTGTACTGACATGGGGTGTCATAAACCTGTCCAAAGAGTGTGTGGGAACCTTCTGCAATCCCCCGGCGTCTTAGGCCCTAGAGACTTTCTCTCCTGTGGTATACTGCACATTAAGAACATTGAAGGTAACGTACACTTTTGTCGCAGTGTGTACAATGTAAGTAGTGAGAACCTTATCGGTGTGGTTGGAGACTTTTGTTGAGTGCTGTATCGGGCGGTGGGCAGGCGCAAACAGAATGATTGCAGGTATCGCTGGCATTCCTCCTCGTCTGTCGGCGTCAGAAAGGTAAAACGGTGTAACATTAAGAGTGATTATCCGCAGACCGAAACAGATACAAACACTTCATTTAGGACATAAACACCGGCGACAAGCTTCACGTGGTGTGTGACGTAGCTAACGCTGTCTACAGTGATCAAGGTTCTAATGTAAATACTTTGTTGACAAACTGATATTAACTCAGTACCAATTATCATTATGTGATGATAATTCACAACATTTATTTTATGTCTAGAAATAATAATATTAATAATTAGATTTCTTTGTATTACGACCTGGAAAAGAAGAAGAAAACTTAATTCAATCGGTGTTCCATAACGATATAAACTATATAACTGTAGGCTACATTATTATAAGTAATAAAACAGTGCACTTATGTATTTATTTGACACTTTACATTAGCTCTTCTATCATATTTTTATTGAATTTCTCAAGTAAGAGGCATTATTATATTATATACTTGGGAATTTTACTATCAACTTGTATAGCCTTGGACCAAAATTGTTAATGTTATTAAAAGCTACAGCTGTTGGGTATTTAAGTTATGATGAACATGTATTACCTGATTTTGTTTTCATAGTTGTGTGAATTCAGGATAAATACATCGCTATTTTATGTATCAAATTCATATTTTTTATAAATTACTTGGATGCCAAATATTGAAAATTTTGGTAGAAAATCCAAAAGCTTATACGGCATATTTTACACACATACCCACGCACTCATACACACACCTGCACATGCACACTTTTTTGAGTAAAATTATTCGAAGGAGGGTCAAAAATTACAACCCCAATCTATAACATCCATTTTCTGTATTGTACTAATCTGAGTTCATTGCAGAGAAGTATGCACATTGTTATTAGGAATTTGGATTCTAAAATAGTAAATAATGTAAACACATACAATTAAATTAAATTCAGGAGAGGGGATTGTTGCAATTTTTATAACAATCTAATATTACCAACCTCAAACGAACGTCAAAGTATTTCGTACGAAGCATTAGTCAAAAGGAAACTTGTGTGCAATTTAACCAAAGCATGTTGATTTAAAGCCATTTTTAATCTGGTCAGTGATGAATATACATATGGTAGTTATATAAAATATTACCTGCAAAAGTAAACCGTGTCATTTTTATATGAATGTCCTCTCAAATGCTCTCAAACTTGTTCAGTTTATTTCGATAAGTCATAAATAAGTTAGAAATACAACGTTTCCCTTCAGGAGCTTCAAAACGTTTACTTTTGATAAAATATACAAATCAATTCTGGAAGAAATGCCTCCTCTATTAACTAGAGATTGTTTAGGAAATAAACAAGGAAAAGATTATGTTAATTTTTCTAAAGTGTATTACATAGTTGATTTAATTCAGGTAGCGTGGTTTTAAGTAACGAATAGTTAACCAAATTATTTGTTTCAAAGGTAAATAATTATTTCTAAAAAGATGTGAATGCACTTGCAAAGCTGTCCCTGAGTCAAAAACAAATACACGCTAGTGTCAGTTACACATGGAACAACCTTTATGTTGGGCTGCGATAATGTATTATTTAGTGTATGCACATCTGTACATATAATCAAAGCCTTTTAAAGAGCATAGTTGTGCTACTAATGTTGGTACCTTTAATAAACTGCAGTTTATATATGTTTCTTTGTCTATATTAACATAGATTGTATTCTTTTCCAAGGAGATTTGTAACAGATATACCTTTCACGTTCATTCTTCACATAAACGAACAAATTGATAAATGATACAAACTCAGACATACTGCAATGTTGTCGGGGTTATATCTCATTTCTGATCAGACAGATTTTAAAGTAAACGAATTTCATGTACTAAGACATATTTAGATATTTTAAAAATGAATTTTTACACTACTATAAACTAATTTTAATATTAGTAGATAAAGGAACACTGGCAGAATGTGTGAGGCTAGGAAACCCAGTTCATGTAGGTAAACAAGAAATGTATTCCTATTTTAAAATGTCTCTTTTTATTATATTTATTTGCCTTTTGATGTACCTAAGGGTGCTTTACAATACCTAACATAATAATAAAAACATTATGCCATAATAAGAAGGGATATGTGAAGATAAAATCCAAATATTTAAAAAATATATAATATTAAAATAGCATTCATTTAAGGAATAGCCTATAGTGGAGAAAATCTGAAGTTATAATTATTTGGTATTTCATACAGTCACTTAGCTAAAATAAGCTCAACAAATTTTGCAAGGGTAAATGGTCAGTTTGACTTACGTTTAAAGCACAAATGATCAGCCATTTGTCTTAAAATATAAGGAGCTTTTTATTCCATATAGTCTAGATACACTTAACTAATTTACATTTGCGAATGTTTACTTTCGTATATCATTTTTACCAACTAATTTTCTTATACACACCGTTCTCAAATGTTTTTTTATCTTCAATTACAATTTATATTTCTCTATGTTGTTCTATGTTAAATTAAAAAAACTTATAATTATAGGATAATTTCAACAAATGTTTTGACAGAAGAACAGATGTGTTAGTACACAATTATTTGTCTTCATAATGCCTCGACCAACCAAAACCCAACTTTTCTTTTTGTACTTCAGCACATATACGACCTCTCCCTTTAGATTTTTAAAATTCTTTTGTTCCGCTCTCCTTCAAAGGCTCAAAACGGGTTATTGTGGAAAAAGGGGTTTTATACCTAATTTTTATTGTGCCAGACCTTAATTGACAGTGGACCGTCAGAATAGCGACACCATGTGTTGTATGGCGCCTTATAATGTTATGTTACCGGTTCTATAGCTAATATGTTATCAATTCTTTACTTGGATCCTGTTACCTCACAGAAGAATTCTGGAAGCATTCGAAGTCGTTTTGTTCTGTATTTTCCTTTTGGAGAATAGAAACAAATGATATGTAAAAATACCGATAAATTTTCTGCCTGTTAATATTCATGATCTCTAGAAATAATAGTGATATGAAATTTTTTCCTCTCTTTAGCTATTTTAGTATTTTGTAACATACAAAAACTTAGAAATTGACATTCCACTGGAAATACTTGTTATGAATTGTTTACTCCATATTTTAGAAACTTACACAAGTTTTTATTCTCTAAAAAAAGTCTTAATATTTTGAATAAAATATTGATAAATGATATGAGAAGGCAAGTATTTCTCTAGATTTATGAATACACCGTGAAGATCACTTAATGTGATCGTATTTTATACGATTAGAAAACTATACGAGGTAGAAAAAGGTTACTCCGTGAACATTTTGAAATTATCTATCTGTACTTGGAAGTTTAGGAACCTTGTTTTTGTTCCTCCACTTATAAGAGCTAATTACTTTGAACCTTGAGGAGTAACTCATTCATTCTTCCATGACTATTGCTTCTGAATTATCTCTCCGCATTCATATTTAAGTGTTCTTGCGTGAAATATATGAATAACTACTTATTGGTTAATTTTAAATCATTTCCATAAAATGCATCTTAAGTAACAGAACTTATAACCTATTAATGAAGTTATATGCATAAAGTGTGCCACGAATAAATAAAATGTAGAGAAGTCTGTGTAACTGTACCACATTATATTGTTTCTATTTTCTACTGATAAATGTTCGCAAATGAAGTCTTAATGCATATTTTGGTATTACATAGTAGGAGAAACGTACTATAGACGAGGTCGTCTGTTTAAAACATAGGTATATAAATGCCATAGAGAACTAAAAAACACAATAAACCAATAACTGAACAGTACTGTTAATAGAAAAGGTATAGACAAATTTCAATCAACCATATAACCACAGTACATTTTAGATAGTTAAAACCTAGGATGTTTTTAGCCCAGTAATATAAAATGTTAGGTATGAATAAAAACATTAAACGTATCTGATTAAAAACTACACATGTTATCATTTATATCTGATCTTACAGACCTCTATCATCACATATACAAATTTTGACAGTTTTGCTTTATCTTTTAATAATTTACAGAAAAATACTTTGTAAAGTAAATGTTTGGGAAAAATCCCATCTTGAAGGCAGATAGGAAAGTTACACTTGGCAGATACGGTAGGAACCGCATGCCTCTAGCGTTAGAACTTTGCTAGTGGCATTTATATATTCACAAGATTTTTTTGTGTTTTAACCAAGTGATCATTTAAGACTGAAAAGCACATGATTAACTTTCAACGTGACAATAAAACAGAATGAAAGCTTCCTTAATGAAAAACGGAGCAGTTTATAAGTAAGATGCAAAACAGATCAAGTGCTTATTGAATTCATCCACATAGAACAAATAAAGTAAAACGTGTATTTTACTAACCAGTTAAAGTAACGTAATAAAACAAAGTAAATTATTTTATTTAAACAATTATCAGATGAGAGAATCAAGTGATCTTTTTATAGGAGTATTTTAATATTCAATAAAATCAATAAAATTATGTAAGTTGTAATAAGCATGTTTTTACCGAAGATATTAAAGCGTGTTAAGAGAGCAGGTGAATGATAGCACAAGTGGGTTAGGCGTGTGTAAGGTCAGTTATTCGGATCTCTGCTGCGACGCAGAACTTCAGCGTAAACTACGCTTTGTACATATAAAAATGTCGAAATGTGATGAAAAACAGTCGGTTAGTGAAGAAACAAGATATTATGATCAAATGTATTAGAACTACTCTGTCATACACTTATATATGACCTGTCTAAACCATTGCGCATTCAGTTTGTAACAGGTAAACTTTCGTTCAATTGAAATAAGCTTTTATAGATTGAAATGAAGATATAATTTCTTCATTGGTCTTTGCGCACAGAGTTACTTCCTATGAGAATAGCGTCCACACTCATTCCACAGGGTAGGTATATTCCATCCATTGTACCAGATATATTTTACCCCATCAAGTTAGGTTGTGTTAAGCGGAGAATAACATCTATCAATGTTTAATATCCTAAACTGATACCCTATTATCCCAAAAACCATTTAAGTCATGAAAATGATGTGTTTAAAGTTTAGAAGCATGCTTTTTTGGTTCCTTGGTCTTATTTTATCAATCTGTTTGTTTATTAAAGAAAGCAGGATTGTTTTCCTTACTTTACTATCTTTTGATTAGAATTTATCGACAATTTTTTAAACAGAAGAGAGAATCATTGTTATTAATAGTAAAGTATAGACTTAACAGCATTTGGTTCTTATATCCTAAAACGTATCTCTCTTCAATAGCTTTTGAGTCAACGGCCATTTGTAAACCCGTCCCCCAAATATTATTCATGTACGCTGTTCAAAGCAAAAATGAAGTACATATCATGGCAAAAAAGAAATCACACTTCTTGAGCACGCAGAATTTGCCGTAACAGTAATACCAATGTGAGAGCAAATATTCCCCCAAAGACTGAATTAACTCTACTACAAAGCGTGTAAGAGGACAGAATTAACAAAATAGTTGTGGATGCTGTAACATATTTAAAATATAAATATTATGCCTACAGTGATGAGACATGCAAATCAAAGAGGCATTTTAGTGTACAAAAAATTTAAAAGATTCATTTTTTGAGTAATTATCGTCATGTTATTTTGGTAAGGAAAATACCAGTGGGTAGCTTCTATTGCGCCTTACATGTACAGATATGTAAGTTCGTTGTATATTTCTGGCAGTTAACTGGAGCACTGCGTTGTCAACACCCTTAAATTCCTTTGTAATATTCTCATTAGGCTAGTCCAAAATTTAGAGCGAGTATACTTGCTTTTAGATAACCCACAGAATAAAGGCTTGTGAGGTCAAATCCTCCAGTGATCTTGGTGTTTACAAGTTTTTGGAGATTATACATTGACAAAGTAACTCTGGATCCGCGCCTCAAGTGATGTATGTCAACTGACACCGCCCTGTTGAAATTAGGTACACTTAACACAGCTCACTGACATCCAATAATTCACTGTCAACAGGTGCTCTTCGCTGTTCAGCGTATCATTAAACAAATTGGAACTCCCTCTATTTTCTCTGCTGATAGCGCTCTCCAAACTCCAACTTTCAATTTCTGCATAGGTATGTCTTGACTGCCATATGGATTTTGTGCTGAGCAAATGCATGTGATCTGCGAGTTTACGTAACTTCTTAGAGGAAACCGTGACACCTCTGTGAACATTACGTCAGGATTTTGCATTATGGTCATCTGGGACTAATGAAAACGTTCCAATCTGACGGACTTATCTGGCTCAATGAGTACTTATTTGTCTTTAAGGCTTTAATGCGGCCTTTTTCAGAATTCTCTCACACACGCTGGTACTCAAGCCTCCCATAACAGAAATAACAGTAGATTTACAGGTTGACCACAGTTGTTGTCCACAGCAACCGATGAAAATCTACACGAACGATGCCTACCGGTTCCATTCCCAAGATGTATTATTATTTCCAACTTCTGTACTAGTAATTACCAGTACTGTGTTCCTGTTTGAGCGATTGTGAACAAATTTCCTCCTGTATGCCCTTTGTGTAACGACTTCGTAATCGAGTAGTTTTAAAAACAAATGCCGGTTGTTGTAATGTGAACTGCATATGATTGTTACTGTTAAAGAATTAATAGTACATGAAAGGATCAAACGCCAAAGAACTCCAAGTTATAACTTCAACTGTACCATCTCTTGATAAATGTCTTAAGTTCCCTACAGTCAATTTTTCAAGACCTCCCGCGTAATTTAATAGGTAAATAAAACATTTCGCCTTATTTATATTCAAATAATAGAAGAACGATAATTGTGAGTTTTATATGAATTACTCTACAATAAATAAAAGGAGCCAGGGTGAAAATTACTGTCCTTACGTCAAGAACTTCCTCCTCCACCTCCTCCTACCCCTCCTCTTCCTCCTCTCCATAGCACTCCGTCTTCTTCACATAAGTTTCACTTATTGATGATACCTCAACATAGTATAGAATCCCTAGTTTACTTTAAGTCAAATAGAATTCTGTGTGTTCGTTGATTTTTTTCCTTTTGTTGCTATTCATCATTGGCGTAAGCTCCGTTTTGATGTCGCGGAACTTTTGCGTTGTCATCTTCCTGTGCTATCTGCTTAGATAGCCGGTGATATATGACCGTAGCTATGTAATCATCTTCCTGCACAATCTGTCTCTACGTTTAATTAATTGTAATTAGAGGATGCAATGCATTCCACCCAAAAGTTCGACAAGATTTAACTGGTAATGCCTGCTATGAGGCTTCCTGAATAAAATAAAATAAAAAAAAAAAAAGATTTGGCGTTGAGCTCACATGACTTTCTTGTAAAAATATTCTTAAAAATGTTTATTCCTCTATATATTTCATGTTAATTGACAAAAAGTTACACTGGAGGGTCAAGAAGAATATGGAATGAGTATGTTTTAAGCTAAGGTCAAAACTTTAAAGAGCTGGTCAGTATGCGAGGTATTTAAAAGTCGTTCTCTTTGCATAGTCAAAAGAAAAGTTGAGAAATTTGAGACAAATAATAAGAAATGAATACCTCCGTAATGGTTCTCTCCAAAAAATGAGTACCAACCTAAATTTTATGCTTTAACGAGATCTACATTTTTTTGTGCATTAAGATTTTGCCTTGCTTACTGTTTCCGAGTCATGCAAAAATCATCCATAGTCCCAAAGAATTCAAGATATGCGCCTTATGTTTTCTCTGAGTTTATCATTTACTTAAGAATATATCTCAAACTAATGATATTTTAATCAAAATCGTCAGCGCTATATTTTAGGAAATCAAAATTATTGAAAAATATTTCACGAAATTTGGAGTGAGGACTTTAATAGCTTCGTGTTGCCCTCTCGGTAGATGCTCAACTTAAATACCATTCTTGGTAGTAGTAGAGAAAATAAATGTGCCTTTATGTTTATTTATTTTTTATTTAACGGTCCTCCAAGTAGGTCATATCGGACAATGAATGAAATGAGTAACATGATGCTTAAATCAACCCAGGATCCATAGAGCTTAGTGTTACCCGATATTTATTTTTTAGGATTTGGGAAAGTTTATTCAGATAAATCACCCTGACCAAGATTAAAACTTGGGACCTCGAATGTGAGGCGGTAACGCTGCCCCCATGCCACAGAGGATGGCTGCGTGTATATGTTCTTGAGAGTAGTATAACGCCAAAAGGTAAAGTTTGTTGGCAACTTCAACATCTTCCAGGATACCACATGAAAATTTGAAGAAAAATTCTTTCATCCGAAACTATCCTTTAACAAGAAATATTTGTTGTATTTCGTTTTCTAAAATGGCTGATTGAAATGCACACACTTAAAGCATTTCATGACAAAATAAGACGTAGGCAGATCTTGTACATTATAGTAATAGTCTGTGAAGCTCTCGTCATAAACGAGATATAACAAGAGATAAAGAAAGTCTTACTATAAGCAATCTGTATCTTGTTAAACCGCAAAATTTATATCAACTAAATGGCTGTTAGCACTAACCATTCCTGAGATATTCTTTGTTATTAATTCAAAATGTTAAATACTTACAATTTTCTTAAGTGGTAGATTGCTCGTGTAAAGAATGTGAATTTTCATTTTGTTATACAACTAGCACTTTAATATCCTCTATCCTTCCTCACAACTAAAACAAAATATGTAAAGATGTAGTCAGCGCTTATCTCTTTCATAAGAAATAAACAGAAGAAAACCTTAAAAACTACACGATATTAATTATGGAAAATATGACGTTTTAATAAATTAAGAAATATTTTCTGCATAAGTAGCAGTTTAGAGTAAAGGGGTTATTTTTTAAAATACCTGTATCGGTCTTTAGAAAACTTAAAAGTGTTTTATTTATATCAGTTTTTGTATTAACGTTTGTTGTTTTTCCTTCTCCATTCCTGTCTCTGTTAACCCACAAGATATTTTTCTAGAATAAGCTTTGGAATTCAGAGATCTCATAGCATGCAGTTCCGACACCATCTCAATGTTGGATTTTTCTATTTAATAACAACTCTTCCTCTGTGATAGTGAAAGTACAGTAGGCATTGTTAGCTTCAAAGAGAAATCCAGAAGCTGGGTTTTAGAGGTCCAACATTAAGATTACATGAATAGCCAGGATAGTCAGTTTACAATGTACATCCATCAAGTACTAAACTCGGGACCCTAGCCTTTAAAGACCCATGAATGTTTATGCAAATTGGCGCACTCTCATAAAGTCTAGCAAGAAAAGGCGGGAACTGGGAGGAGGTGCCACGATAACGTAAAGCTATGAAGTCATACGCAGACATAAATAGTATCACATAAATAATACCCCAATGAAACAAAACAAAAAGTTTTCCAATTTTGATTGCATTACCCATGCAATCAATAGCATGTTCATTTATAATGTTTTATGGCTGTCCCCATCAGAACAAAATTACAACAAAGTTGGAGTGTTCAGTAGGCGGAGTCCAATCAAAGCCCGAACAGCTTCTGGATATGAAAAACAATTACCGTGATAGCTTATTAGCCCGTCCCTTCTTCCCCCTTCTCAAATTAAAGACTATAAGCAAGCTACTGGTCTTTGCTAGGAGTTCATCTCAGTTACACTGAATAAATTACCACTGTCACATGGCCTACTATATAATTACTGTTGTGGGAAAATATCGCCTTGCAGTAGCCGATTAGAAATAGTTCAAGTAATGATGCTTACATTCGTAAACAAAATCCCTGCATACATGAACAATAAACAGGCATTAAATGCTTCAGCAGAGCTTTATACTGCTGCTGAAAGTTCCTTCAAGTCGTATAGACAAAAATTCGTTGAACTCAGTATTTCGGATAGAAGACATTTTAGATATATTTAATAAGTTATCTAATCCTTTAGAACAGCGAATTTGACAATAATTACAAGATTTAATAAACTAAATAGAATATTTGTTTTCATCCTTAATCCAGTATAAGAATAACAAAAATATATTTATAACTACCATAACTAAGACGGTAAACTTAAATCGATAATCTAATAAGTCTCAGAATCATCTAGATAAATGAAGCTTTCTTACACACAACTTCAGGGTTATCTATATATAATACGAGAAGTATAACAAAGATTATAGACAATTTATAATCATTAAATAATGCCTTGATATATTCATTTTTGTTCCAGGGAAACAATGCATATAAGTTACTTGTCTTGTTTATCAGTTCAATGCGCCAGGTAATAACAAATGAAATGTAGGTAGAAAAGTTAATATATGAAGACACTCTTACTATGGATGCCAAATTATTTCATAATTTTTAACGCTAAAATTGCATTAACATATCGTATCTAGCAGGTGGATAATAGTAATAGGACATCGTGTAAAGTGTCACAACAACGATTGCCATAATCATAAATACTATTTACTGCATAAATTACTATGATTTCATCCTAGAATTATGATTATTATACATTTTTTAAATAAGATAACCTCGGAACGAATGTGATAAATGTTGGTTCTAGCTTGTGTGATACCACTGTTACAGTAAGTGAAATACTAAACAGTCAAAACAGATGCACCAATATATATAATTCATTTCATAGATTTTACTTCTCTGTTTATAAGCTTCCACTGATTAACATGCGCATGAAGTTTACAGCTATCTAATTTTCTAAATTTACTTTATAGTGTTGCACAGCAGTAGAAGTAGCAGTATTATACTCCTGCCGTCCTAAGACACACTTTCCTGTGTAGCAATTCCGAGAACAAAACCTACAAAACAAAACCTACTGGTAAGCTACTCTTGTGCATACAACTTGTTTGAATATAATATGGCGTAACCCATGGGCGAAAGTGTCACTGTCGTCTGTCACGCTTGTGCACGTGGGCGCGGAGTAATACAAAAAGTGTGTTTCTTAAGACGGATGCAGTATAGAAGTTTTATTTGTTTTTAAGCACAGTATGGGTAGTTTACAACGTCTAAATAAAATAACAGTACAATTACTTTGTGAAATATGCATTAAATACTAAAATTACAATGTTTATTATTAAAATATTTCCTGAATGGAATAAAATGTATGCTTAACCAACCATGCATGTACTTTGGATTTAACATGTTTAATATGGAAGTGTTTTACATAATACCGAGTGAAATTTGGTTCCGTAAGTGACTGATGCGTTACTAAATCAAAATTCTAAAACTACTATATTTAATTAAAAAGTAAATATTCTGTAAAATGAATTCTTGCTGACGAATTACTGAAATTATTTGCTAATAATAGAAGAAATATTATTATATGTGATGACGTTCATCATCTGTTTCATACTAATGTTCACAAATAGCTGCTGTTAAGTGTTAATAGTGTAAACGAATACTATTTAGGGGAAAGGCGAGTCTTCGCGTTGTTTTCACTATATCGCTTTCTTGTATGTGTGTTTATTCGGTACAAATGTAGCATTCAATGTTATACTAACATCCGGATAAGGTACAGACTAGAAGTTTATACATAGCTCAGAACTGGATAACAATGCACACTTTTAAGAAAACCACTACACCCCAAGCTATTTACTTTCAATGTTAAATTAAGTTCTTGATAAGCTGGATGCTTGAAACAACTAGATTTGGATGTTAATGTAAAACTAATCATACTTCTTGTCCCAGAGCTGTCCCAACATTTTATGCGTAATGTATTTGCTAAAAATACTCTCTTCACATATAAAAGACGAAAATGCAAAAATATGCATTTAAATAAAAAGTAACTACCATGCCACATTCTTAAAACGGACTAAAAATAAAATAATCTCTGCTAGTCCCATGCATATTTAAAAATATATAAAGATTGTCCTGAGCTAAAAATTGGTGATTTTAAATTCTTAATAGCTATGAAAGTACTTCTAAGATTTAAACTGAAAAACATGGATCGCCTGAAATATTACAGAAATATAAATATTTGTAACAAAAAGCTTCACTCATCTTAAGAAAATGGCGTTAATTCTTCTTTCTAATGGAGATAGATTTCACAAACAGATTGCTTGCATCTTCAGTCCATCAATAAACTCCGTTGTAAAGGATTCCGGTTACCATGTTATTATGTTTTTTCAGTATTGCCAAAATCTGAAAACGAAACAAACCTAAAAAACAGAAGCAACTGCTGGTATTTCAAAATTTATTACATGATGTTTATTGTTTAAAATAAATACATTTTTCAAAACCTTAAATCTATCGGAATATTTAATTATTTTAATAATTTAACTTCAGGATTTATTTCATGGTTAAATGATCAAAAATTATCTGCTACGGCCGATTTATCAGTTTCTTTATACTTAATGTTACGAAAATGTTCTTTCGTTCTGGTTTCCATATTAAGTTTCGTCTTTCCAATATTAACCTGATCACAATCTAAACAATTAAATTGATAAATAACATAGTTTTTGTTATTAGGAATTTTATCTTTTTTAGATAAAGCAGTAAACTTTTAATACTATATTTTTTTTTTTTAGGAAACAAACTGATAAATCGGCCATAGCAGATCATTTTTGGTCATTTAACCATGAAATAAATCCTGAAGTTAAATTATTAAAACAATTAAATAGTCCGATAGATTTAATGGTTTGGGAAAATATATTTATTTTAAAAAATAAACATCGCGTAATGCATTTTGAAATACCAGCAGTTGATTTTATGTTCGTTTCGTTTTCAGATTTTGGTAATATTGAAAAAAACATAACAACATGATAACCGGAATCCTTGACAACGGAGTTTATTGATGGACTGAAGACGCAAGCAATCTGTTTGTGAAATCGAACTCCATTAGAAAGAAGAATTAACACCATTTTCTTAAGATAAGTGAAGCTTTTTGTTACAAATATTTATATTTGTGTAATATTCATTGCTCCACTGTAACTAGCTTCATTTTCTATGTAGCCTGAAATTTTATTTAAAAAAAAACACAATCCCCAATTTCCAGGACAATGTGTTTGGGGCTAGGACAAATTATTTAGCATCTTTTAATTTGTTCCAAATGGTGTATAAATTTCTTTATTTAATTTTCTATTGTGAAAAGTAAGTTATTTTTAAATAAGTACCTATACTTTCAGAGCAATTATGACATATTTATGTATGTGCTGGGGATGCAAGTGGTACCTTCATTTATGCGCTCACTTTGCCTTTTCTTCTGTTTTAAATACACGAAAGAAACACTAATAAGTCTCGTCAAAGAAATAACCTTTAATTCAAGATATATACTTCCTTTAACTATTTTATAGCAAATTATTTTTCTGCTTTCAAGTATTAATACCTTCTACAGTCATTATATTTTATTTGGAACTCTTTGTTTTAAGGGGACTGGGAAGTGGAAACTGATTCAATTTGGCGTTTTCTATTGTACATGAAAATAAATATTTACCATTCTTCCGGAATTAGAATTTAAACCTTGTATATGTTTAATAACTAAAATTAAGTGGAATGTGTAGGTACGTTTTAAAATTTTTTACCAAGTCCCGTTTATGGAAATTTTTACACAAAATTTCAGGGCATATTTAAGTATTCTAGAAAATTGTGAAGCAAATTGCTTTTATAGGACTTTTATTGTATATTATCTTTATGAAATTTTGAAGGTAAATTAAACTGTTCTATATAGGATCCTTTGGTCGTTCTGAAGGATACAGCTAATAGTATTTGGGTACTTCATTGGCTAGATTTCAATTATTCAACCAGGAAACCATATTTTTTTGGACACAAGAAACCATTTTTGTCCAAAACTGAAAAGCTAAAATGATTGAAATTTTCCTTAATTATAGCAACATATGTACAAATAGGTGTTTCTCTGTAAGAGCCCCAATCTCATTTGTGCTGTCCCTTTAGCACACAAAACACTTGGTACTTTCCCTGTATGAACCTATCTTGTTTATATATGGATTCCAAAGCAGCTGAACAGTTTCACCCCGTAATTTCCTGATCACGCTGGAAATCTTAATTTAATAATACACAGCTATTTTTGGTGCTAATTGGTCTCCTTGTATAATATATTGAAAATCTGCATTAGAATTACACCTTCAAATAAATATGTAGATTTTAAGATATTGAAATTTTACTCTAATTTTTAAAAAATAATTTTTGGTTAGTCCCAAGACAGATAAAAATAAAGGCAGAGAGAGAGAGAGAGAGAGAGAGAGAGAGAGAGAGAGAGAGAGAGAGAGGGGGGGGGGGGAATGGAAACTATTTTGTTAATGAAATTGTCAATTGTCAGGACCATATAAGCGGCGCCAGTGTGCCGGAATTTTATTGCAGGAGTTGTTTCACGTGTTAGTAAATCTACTGATAGAAGTTCTTAAACCAGCGCCTAACCATCTGAGCCATCCAGACTGATGAAGAACGGAGAGAGAGTTGGAGAAAACTGTTTAACAACGGAGATTTCGTTAAGAACTATTAACTCATTTGGTTCAGTGGCAAAAAAAAAAAAAAAAAAAAAAAAAAAAAAAAAAATGTAGACTGTATTTACAGACATATTTATAGTAATACACCGATGTATCAAAAGTATGCAGAAGACACATTTTTTGTTTAAGATCAAGCTTAGGATAAGTTACACCTTTTCCACGTTATTGGAATGTCCACAAAGTAAGAAAAGAAAGAAAAACATATATTCTTAAGTAAACATTTTTATCAATTAAATAAACAAAAATATCGCACATTTAATTTCCCTTCTTTACAATACAGATATTTTCTTTGGTGGGAATGTTACCGTGAAGAAGGATAATTTCAAAAGAAGTATTTCCTTTTCTCTTTTGAGTGATGCATTTGCGTATACAGGTGATTTATCGCATGACCTCTGTTCAGATAGCCGGCCATTAAAATTCCTTCAGCATCTCATAATGTTTCAAGCAGAGGTCTCTACCCTAGCAGAACAACCAACATCTTTGAATATCAAGAGCTTCTATTAAAATGGTGCTTCCATTTTAATCTACCTTTGCGATTCTACTAGGGAAGAAGTTTGGAGAAATATTTTTGAGGTAATACTTTTGTAAAACCAGCAATATTCATGTTTAGGAATACAGGTCATTTAAAATGACAAACTATTTTATATATGTGATTGATGATATGTGATATTCATCAAAGTAATTCAAGAATTTATTAAACCATTAACTAGTAACTTATTTTCATTTTTTTCATTAACTATGCTTAAAACCACAGTGTCAATAATGCTGTTGTTTATCGCATTAGGTAACATATTTTAAGCCTTTAAACACGTCTACTCGCGTATGTTTTGATCCAAGAGAGTGTTGGTATTATTTTTATTTTGTAACTTTGACTTAAGTGTTATGTATAATTAACAAGTATTCTTCCAAGCAACACACAGCCCAGAACATCTATAGTGATAATGCTTCTTAGTAAATATATGTAAAAGTACGCAATAGAAGATATACAGGTACTATCTACCCACCACAAGAAGGCAAGGCAGAGGAATGTGTAACGTAATCACTTTTGCAGCCCGCATGATGTTTATGTTCGCCGACCGGACATAGCACTTTTTTTTGTTGTACTTTATGTCCTCCAACGTTAAGTTCACAACGGACGATGAATGTAATGGGTGAAATAATGCTCAAATGAGTCAGGGGTCCATGGAGCTTAGAGTTACGTGACATTCGTTTATCAGGATAAGGGAAAACTCCGGAAAAACCTTATCCAGGTAACTAACCCTGACTGAGATTCGAAGTCGGGACCTTGAACGTGAGACAGGCAAGCTACCATCCACGCTATCGAGGCTGGCTATATAATAAGGATGCACGCTTCATTTAAAGTATACAGTGTGGCCACACTACCCACCCATGCATAATACTTATCATTGCAGTTTCAGAAACAAGTTTTAGATCCGGCAGCATGGGTAACTCATATGCACTCCCTCGTACACTCATTTGGTAGTAAACAGATGCACCACCAGAGCAGATAAACAGTTGAAGCACCTCTTCCTCTTCAGGCCCCACTTGCCTTCTCGTGGTGGCGAGACGGTATGTGTGTGAATTTCATATTGTATGATATCGTATTACATTTGCTAAGGAATGTTCACACTTGCAACCTGTGGCAAGCGTTTATAGCGGCGTAGTCAAGCCAAACATGCTACAAGTTACTCGAGAAGTCTCATGTTACGCAGAAAAAGATTAACATATTATGTATGTTCGTGGATATTCTTACATTCTCCATATGAAAGGATAGGGAGTATTGTATCCAATTGAAAATTCTTGTCAATTTCACCACAAATGTATTTCTTGATACTCTTAGAGCCCCACCAAAGAGAGCGGCTTTAGAAAAATATGAATACCTGAAAATGTTGGAAGTAGGGTTAAAAGCCAATCTTGACTTTTTTCAGCCCTTTCAAAGATTTAACACTCATATTTTAAAGACAATCCCCAGCTCCAAATTATCTTTTGGATGGAAATGTTTTCAAAATTTGGATAACCTAAAAATGATCCATTTTTAAATGTTCATTAAAAGTTTGTTAAAATCTCAGATATTTTAATAACAAATTAAATGCTATCTTGAACTTTTTTTTAGTAATTTTTTCAGAAATCCTCTTCACGATTGGCGTAACTGTTAAATCTAAGAAATAGGCAAAATCTTATTACACAAACAATACAAAACGTGTAATGGAAAGGACTAACACTTTAGTTTTATTACTTATATAGACAAAATGAAACTTTAGTGCCAATACGACCTGCTTTTAAGATATTTTATTACCGCTTAAAGCCTGCTGTATTCCTCCAAACTCGTCATTGTTACAGGGAAATAACATCCGAATTCATTTTTCTGTATGAACTATCCAAAAGAATTTTGCTGTTCCTCATGCAAAAGGATATTTCTGCAAATGCTTATTTCAGTTAAGATGCCTTAGATAAGCGAATGAGTATTGCTAAGAATAGAACGTGTAGGGACGAGAATACAAGTTTACTTAAGTGTAGCACATTAGTATTTTTATATAGGGAAGGATGAATAAATAAATAGAGTTAAATATAGAGAGAATACAGGATTATTTAATTAGTGCATGTTATTTGTCAAAGAAAGCAATTCGCGAACACAATACATGTCAATTTCAATAAATAAACAATTTGTTAAAATAGGTTTCCAATTTTGATATATAGAACAAATAAAGCATCAAGTAAACCGTTACTTGCTTCTAAGCACCGAGATAACGCTCAACATTTATTTAAAGGGGCAAACAATTCTACTATAGTATTTTCATTTTCATCGGTCCACTCAAGGTAAGTTTTCCCTGCTGTGCATTATATTCCCACTTCAGTCTGTTCTCTTTCTTACAGTTACAACAGTAATTCTGATGGCAAGTCTCGAGGAAAAGAGGAACTGGCGAAGTCAATCCAACAATTGTTGATTAGTGGGTCAAACAGTAAAGTACTGTTTTATGTACACATACTCATACGTTAAAAGAAATTCCTTTTTTTTTTTTTATTGCGAGTAATTTATGTCCGCCAGTGTTACGTCATCGGACAATGAACAAAATGGATGAACTGATGACCAAATACGCCCATGTTTCATAGAGCTTAGAGTTACCCAACATTCGTCTTTAAGGATAAGGAAAACCCCCAAAAACTCAGGTAACTCGTCCTGACCAAGATTCAAACTCAGGAACCCTTGAACGAGAGGTAGACACACTACCATCTACGCTACAGAGGCGAGCATTTTCTGAATTGAAACATTTCTATTGTGATTCCATAAAAGACATACTTTAAAGCAGAATACTGGAAACGGGTACAGAAAGTGGCGAGGTTACTGCCTATATATTTTCTTGGCTTACTCCTTTTCCTATGGTCTCATTAATTATTTAAAATACTCAATCCTTCAAAATTATATGCATCAATAAATTTAAACCCTTGTTAAATAACTATATTACCTTGAGAGATTTCAGAATATATACATAATAGACTTAAGTTGTGTTATAAAACAAAGTTATTTACGTTTCCAGCGCTGTCCATATGGTCTTAAGATCTCTGTTGTCTCTCTACCTGAAGATGACGCCTCGAGGGTGAAATCCGTTATTCCAAAATAGAGGATGAAGAAATTAATTTCAGAGTGGGAAACATGTGAAATTCTTGGTTACGCTACCTATTATATTACATATTTAAAACATAGCCGTGATTAGAGCAGTGGCGTTCCCAATAAAGAGGTTATATCTGTGTTTAAACATAAGCGTACAAGTTTGAGATTATTGCTACATATTGTGACTTCGTTGTTTGGTAGAATCAAAAGTTTTGTTTGCAGAAATTTCAAACACTCTTTATTACAGTAAAAAGACGACTTGTGTAACTCCGGCATAGCAACATGACGTAATATATACAAACGCAGTCTTCAAGGTCGTCTCGTTCACCGTCTCACGTAATCAAACGAAAGAATTCACAGCAGTAGAGTTCAAATGTACAATTACAGCAGAATTGCACAACTCAACTCAGCTAACAACTGATTCCGCTCTAACACTGCGGGTTTTTATACCTCCAGTCTAAAATACGGTAGATTTCTCGAGAAATATCACGCCGACAAGAGAAAGACGGAGCTATCCAGACATCTCTCTGTCTCTTTCTTTCTCTATTTATTTTTCTCTCTGGGCAAGCGTTTAGCTCTACGCGCCACGATCTGTCTCTTTCTTTCCTGCGGACGCTCCCGGCACTGGCTTGTCACGGCTCCAACACAAAAAGAAAATGCGATAGGTGACAATATGTATTTAAGGTTTCCTTTACAAATCTAGAATATATCAATGCATTATACACAAGTCCCCGTAGGGCAGGGGATCCGTCCCCTTCAGCTGCCGTGGTGCGAGCGCTCCGGAACCCTAGCGCTCGTGGTACCTCTGACGTTACTAGAGAAAGCTCGGACCCAACATTCGAGCCCCTCCCTGAATGGGAATTGTTCGGATTGGGTTGGACTCGAAGGGGCAGTGGTTCCCGATACACGTGGGAAATCGGGTACGTCTCCGGACATGGGTGAGGGAAGCCATATATTCCCGGGTACTAGCCTGCATAGCTAGTAGAAGGTGTGCTAGATCACCAGGTGGCCTTCCCCTTTGGGGTTGGCGCGCTTAAGTGGCGTATCCACTTACATCCCGTCTTGAGTCCACAGGACCAGATGTGGGGTCTTGTTAGTCTCTAGGTCTTGCCCTATAATACACAAGTATTGAATTAAAATAGAATTGAATGAAGCATACGAACAGACAGTGAAAATTATTGTTGTTTGATACAATCTATAGCATTAAAGAATTTTACAGTCTGAAAAATAAATGAAGAGTTAAATAAAAGGTAGGTGCCCGTTTTTTTATCAGCTTGTATATAATGTGAGCAACCACTAGAATGTTACCTTTGCTTATTTTTATGTAATTAGCTAAATAAGTGTTTCATCAGAGTCAATCATGGTCCACTGACCAAGGTCAACACTATTTACCTGGTTGCCCCGCTTTCCTCCTCAGCTCCATATATGAACTATTCAACTGAATATTGTATTTGAAATGGTATCTTTGCTTATTTTCTATTCATGTTCCTTGCAGCCTAAATATATTAACAACCACTTTCTCAATCAATCTCCCAGCTTCCCTATTTTTCCGCATTATTCTTGCCTACTTTTTATAGGTTCACTAGTAATTTCTGTCCAATTAACCTATTCTATTCTTCTCTAGGCCTATCAACAGGGTCTACTCTACTTTCCATCGCTTCGATACACGTATTCCGTTTTTCTCCAATTCTCAACTGCTTTCAATTGTCTTTCTTCACTTGACTACGATATTCATTACTACAATATCTATGCTCCTTTTTTCTTCATCTACTACAATTTCATTAGTTTCAAAAGTCCTGCATATTTTGTGCTACAGTTAAATGAAAATATTTTTTTTTTTCAAAAAAAGACGCCGATATGACAAACACTATATTTTAAACGACGATTTGCCATATTTCATAGTAACCATTTTAAATTAAATCCTTTCAATTTTTGTATACTATATAACAGTGATATTATTGTTTAGAGTATTTGATATCAATTGTTTGCTAAGGTAAGATCAATTTTCTGGTACTATTAACGCCATTAATTTGTAGAAATTAACACAAAATAGGAAAAATTTTAAATTAATGTGACAGAATTAAGATTTTAATGACAACTGGATATAGTGACAGGAAAAGTACAAAACAAGTGGCATATTCTGTTATCAATGAAACATTTGATTAACTAAACATCTGCAATTCTAACATGCGTTTTCTTTTTTTTCTTTTTTTTTTACCTTTTTCTTATATTATTGAGAATATAGCCACAATCTAGGATTGTAAAATATGCGCTGGAGGTTCTTAAATCCCATAATTACTTGCAATGCTGTTAGCGTAATGATATTCACTACAAACTACGATTATATTTTTTTCTAGTATAAGCAAGAAGTAAAAAATCATTACTGGTAGCGTTCTATAATACAAGACATACCCAATTCAGTTATTACCCCAGTTAGCTGCAATACCTATGTTCAGGCTTAATTTCCCATTGTGTAAAAATAAATACACTGGATTATACGCAGCTGCTAATTTTTACGGATGGCGTTATTGATTACCTACTCTTAAACGAACATCTTAACATTATTTTTATTACTATTATTATTACTATTACTACTATTATTATTACTCTTACTATTATTATTACTGTTACTACTATTATTATTATTACTGTTACTACTATTATTATTATTACTATTATTACTATTATTATTACTATTACTACCATTATTATTACTATTACTACCATTATTATTACTATTATTACTATTACTACTATTATTATTACTATTACTACTATTATTATTACTATTACTACTATTATTACTGTTACTACTATTATTATTATTATTACTATTATTACTATTATTACTATTACTACTATTATTATTACTACTATTATTATTACTATTACTACCATTATTATTACTATTATTACTATTACTACTATTATTATTACTACTACTATTATTATTACTATTATTACTATTACTACTATTATTATTACTATTACTACTATTATTATTACTATTACTACTATTATTATCACTATTATTACTATTATTATCACTATTATTACTATTATTATCACTATTACTACTATTATTATCACTATTACTACTATTATTATCACTATTACTACCATTATTATTACTATTACTACCATTATTATTACTATTATTACTATTACTACTATTATTATTACTATTACTACTATTATTATTACTATTACTACCATTATTATTACTATTACTACCATTATTATTACTATTACTACCATTATTATTACTATTACTACCATTATTATTACTATTATTACTATTACTACTATTATTATTACTATTACTACTATTATTACTATTACTACTATTATTATCACTATTATTACTATTATTATCACTATTATTACTATTATTATCACTATTACTACTATTATTATCACTATTACTACTATTATTATTACTATTATTACAATTATTGTTGTTGTTTTTGTTACCTACTTAACATTCTGAATGTACGTTCGATGTAATCCTCCTAAAGGGAGCTTAAGTAGAAAAGCATGCATTGCTCTTTTTAATGTAAAATTAATCGCGTTCGTTTATTGTTTGCTATATAATTTATTAATTTTTCAGATTGAGTAGTAGTAGTATTCTCAATATACTTTTAATCTATGCAATTTATGCAGTGTAATCCAACACAAAATTGTTTTAAAAATCATAAACTAATTAAACAATCTTAAAGGAAAATATGACATTTAGCTTTCCTGGCGACGAATATGCTCAAGTTCTTGTCAGAGAGCAAGCCAGGTGAAAAGACGATTAGAAATCGACGTTTCGGCAATGTGCATCTCTTCCATCATCAGGATATTTATTATCCTGACATTATTATATTTATTCGTTTAATGCAAACTGAGGAGTCTGGGAGGCTTTGGCCATTTCCTCCGAGAGGAGCACGCTTAATCGTGAAGCTGGATTTCAGTTCAGCTTCTCTTGGAAACCGGCCTTAAAATGGAAATCCATCGACTTAGGAAGCACAGATCTATACAGCTTGATAATCAAGTTAAGTAGTTACGTTTCTTTGACACAATTAATTTTCTATACTCACGCCATCTCCTGACCTGGCATTTAATTTACTGAAAACAGTCCTTTGTTCAGTAATGCGAATTTTTATATTCCTTGGGTATATTTTTGTTATAACTAGTGTTTCATTTGTGGTTATAACATTTAGTAAATATCCTGACGATGGGAGAGATGCACACACCAGAAACGTCGATTTCTAATCGTCTTTTAACCTGGCTTGCTTCCCAAGTAGAAATGGAGTAATCTTAAAGGATTTCCTTACACCAACAACATTTTGCAGAAAAAGATTCGTAATCTTCTATTTTTACAAAAATGGCTGATGATTTGTTTCGAACTGCAAAGGTTAGAGACCCCACGATCGTCCCTTTCCCTGCCTCGTAACGTTATAATCTCATCAAAGTCTTAGCCCCATTACGGGTGCCCTCTTCGTTCGCCGTACCCTTTACCTGACGATTTTCTGTACCCATGCCAGTTTCGCATTATCTCTTATACACTATAATCTTCATATACTACGTATTTTTTCTCTCTTCACATTTTATTACACACCCAAATGTTTGATTATAAGTAACTTCAAATTAAAATACATGGACTGGGGTAAATGCCAGTATCAAAGACAAACATCAACATATTGTAGGTATATCGTAAGTTAAATGTTGTTCTAATGAACTCATGCGGGAAAAATACGAATTGTTTAAGATGGCTTCCAAAAGTTAATGCAGTTCAATTCGAGAAGACTTAACTTATACGAAAAAACATACCTATCCATATCCCTTCTGAAAATGCTTTTTATTAATTCTATACGTCATTAAGCTGTAGATATTTAATTTTGTCTACCTCTTTATGATTTGTTTGTTACAAAAATTATTAAACATATCCCATCTGAACAAAGAGAACTTCAATTGTAGACAGGATATACATTTGATTAGTCGCACAAATATCTAATAAACATGCTGAATAGATTTGTCTAGACAATGACAAATAACGAACAATTTTCAATGGATTGATAATTTCTGGAAGATTTTGAACTTAAATGACATTTATCCGAGCTTTCTCATTCGTAGCTATGTCTAAGGTAGAGCTTTTAAGGTTCAGACATTTAAAAAGTTGTACTTGGGATGAAATTTCGATAAGGAATTTTTAGGTGGGTTGGAGATCGAGAAAGTAAGGAATAGTTGTAATACATTATTAGAATTTTAAAAAATGAATATATTAGCTGAAAGTTTAAGTCATAAAATATTAAGGATGCCAATAGCTATACGAGGTAATATACGAATCAGCAGATCTCAAAATGTATGGAGCAACTAACTTTCAAACAAATTAGAAGTTAAGGATTGAGAGACGTACAAAAATGAACTAGTACTTTATTACTATTATTACGCATTAATCCAAAATCAATGGTTTTGCCATTCCAGAATTATGGTTTTCTAATAAACCTTATTTTAACTAACAACCCGAGCGATCGCGATATGATCAGATGATGAACGCCAGATCTATCCTCGGCTACCGCACAGATCGAATGAACAAGGATGCAGGGAGAGTTCCGGAAGATCCGTTGCGTCAAATATGATATGGTTTCACTATAGTAATTAAGGTGACAATTATGCAATTTTAATAATGTTATGAAGTCTTGGGGATTATTACATCATGTTTTTATTTGAAATAAACTGTAAGAAGGATACTTATTCTAAGCAATAAAACTTCTTAGTTAGACGACATTATTGTTAAAAGTACTTGCTTTTTGATATGTTTATTTGTTACGCTGTCTGAATTGCAGTTCATCATCAGAGTTTTGAGCTCATTTGTCGATCTGACTTAGAATTACTAAGAAGCTGTAATCAAGTTGTGGAAAGATAATGATATCTTCTCCTTGCAGATTGATAATGTGTTTTTAATGGATTGTAATTTCAGAGTCTGAGACCAGTGGCAAAACTAGGAAGTGTTGATCATGTTAATCATGACGCAAGTTTGATTGGTTGCGAGCAAGAAGAGGACAGATGGTACAGACAATAAATAAAATTAACATAGGTTTATTACAGTAAGCGGAACAAACAATATCGGAAAGGACCAGGTGTTCACAAACATACACGAGCCCAAAAATTCCGCTCTTCTCATTAAGTAAGACTTCTAAACGACTCTCAAATTATAGGAGAAAATTACTGTAATTTTAGAGAGTAGCGTAATCGTAACCAAAGCGAGCTATTATCATAAAAACATGTTCGAGAGGGAGGAGGATAATAGCAGCAGCAGAAGAAGAAGAAGAGAGAAACTAAAGAGGAAAATAGAAAAACACGAAACACAGGGGGATTATTACGTTAAGGACACTCCCCTGGAAGGAAAACAGCAGATTGTTTCATATTCCCATAACAAAGACGTCCGGAAGGAGGGACCTGCAATATCTAATTTACTGCACCTCTTGCTTCCAATATTAGAGCTATTTGTTTACTTCCTACGGCTAATGCCTCCATCTTCTGGACAAATTTGGAAAAAGAACGCCTACTTGTTAAAAGAATGGTATTATTAATCCATCTCTTCTTTAAGATTATACAGTCGTGAATTTTTATCAAAGCGGTTAAAATTTCTATGTTTAATTTGTTTTGTTTAAAAAGAATGCTAAAATATTTGCTGTTAAATGTAATAATATCTCTATGATAGCAAGAAGAACTAAATTGATCTGTCCACTTACACTTGCATTTATTGAAAGCCATACTAGTTTAATAAAATGAATACACTATTTTAGGATTTAAAAAAGCTATGAATTCAAAAACATTTAACAGAGTAAAAAATTGCCCACATGGTTCACCCGCACAAACTTTAGTACCTACTGTTGCTTCACTTTGACTACCATCTTAATTATATGCTTCCATCCAGTTTATATTAATTACTACAAATCTTTATAAAGACGTTATTTCAAATTAATTAGTTGCGCAGACTTAGTTGCATGATTGTTGTGAAGCCTTAGTTACTAATACTAAACGGGAAAAAGGAGAATCTAAAATATGAAACCACGAACAAATTGTAGAACATTTATGGCATAAGAAAAATTATTTGACGCAAGTTTTAATTATGAACTGCACACTTTTTTCTAAAATAAGTTATTACTTCCTTCTCAATTTTGAATATATATATATAATCAATATGAAGTGGACTTAGATTGCTAACCATACGAAATTTAAAATATATGCTCATATTTTATTATACGTGAAAATATCTTAAATGGACGTTATTCTAATTTAACCTAAATCACTTTAGAAAAAAAGGAAATACCGAAAGTAAAAATGTAGGGTTATTCGAGATTCATATCAAACAAAATTTTGTATTTGCGCATGTATAAGTATGCAAGCGGACATCTTTCTGGCTTTTTATTTTGAGCGAAATATCTATGTAAAATTTTGGGTGTAATGAGGCAAAGAATGCCTCTTGCGCCCTGTGTAGGTGGGTTGGAAGCTAGGTAGTGAGAGTACGCGGGTTCAAGCACACTCAATATTATACGATGGTTGGTCAAAAAGTAATGCCTCCTATTTTTTTCCTTAAATAAGTAAGTTATGTGAAAACTTTGAATTTGGCGCAATTCCTCAAACCTTCTTCTCCAATCCTCTACAGTAGTAACTTCCTAAGTCAACAGGTGACAACACTGCATTCTCTTGCAAAATGGCTGACATCGACATTCATATTAGACAGCGTTCCGTGATTGAATTTTTGACTGCGGAAGGTGAAACGCCAATTCGCATTCACGAAAGGCTAAAAAATGTGATGCAACGGTGGATGTCAGCACTGTTAGACGATGGGTTCGTCGCTGTAATGACGATGAAAAGCGAAGCGGCAGGCCGGTGAATGCAGTGACTCCATGCAACATTCAGCGAGTCGGTGACATAATTCCTGGTGATCGCGGGGTAACAACAGGTGAATTGTGTCGTATTACCTCCCTCAGTAAAGGCAGTGTGATGACGATTATTCAACAAATGGGTTACTCAAAACTCAGTTTGTTCACGTTGGGTACGAAGAATGTTAACCGCCCAAAACAAAGAAACAAGGAAAACAATAGCCTTCGAACGTTTGCAGCACTTTAGTTTGGAGGGAAAGAAGTTTGTGAAAAAAATTGTTACTGGAGGCGAAACGTGGGTTCATTTTTTTAATCTGAATCAAAGAGTCTGTCATGGAATGGCATCGCACAACGTCACCGAAGAAAAAAAAATTCAAAACTCAGCGGTCGGCAGGAAAAGTTATGGCGACAGTGTTTTGGGATGCAGAGGGCGTGCTTATGATTGATATTTTGGAGCAGGGATGCACAATAAATTCTGTCCAATACGTCAGAACTCTCAAAAAGCTTAAAGCGCGTCTTCGCCAAGTTCACCCAACAAAAACCATGGCGGAGTTCTTCTTTTGCATGGCAGTGCAAGACAACACACCAGCAGCTACACCACTGCAGAAATTGAGAAATTGGGATTTCAAGTCTTACCTCACCCCCCATACAGCCCTGACATAGCACCATCAGACTTCCATCTATTCGGGCCACTAAAGGAAGCTCATCTTGTGATTCATTTTGAAGATGAGGAGGCTGTAAAAACGTCCGTGCGTCAATGGCTTAGGAAGCAAGACCGTGTGTTTTACCACACTGGAATACATGCCCTAGTTAAAAGGTGAACCAAAACCATGGAAAAGGACGGAGATTACATTTAACAGTGACAAATTAATCGTCAATGTTGTAGTTTTCAAGCTATGTCAATTGGATTCAATTTTCTTGGTAATTAAAAGAGAAAAAGATAGGTTGCATTACTTTTTGACCCACCCTCGTAGTTGTTGGACATAAGTACAGAATTGGCGTCCACTGTGTGTACAATATATTTGATAGGAAACTAAGCTGGGAGAAGCGAGCTGCTCAGGACATTGTCTCCTCATATGAGATGGTTTTATGTCCAATTCTTCCGTTCGCAATCGGGCGTTTAGATCGGTAACCGGATTAGTATACCCAGTATATTGTAGAGAATTTCACAATTCTCTTCGATGGTATACCCAGGTCTGTCAGAGCTCTCTGCCGTGAATAATTAATAAAAAGTAAACATAATTAAAACAATCTTTCTTTCCACATGCTTCTTCATTGTATACGATACCAATTTGTAAACTAACTCTTCCATATCTTGATTAATGTTACAGTAAACATTAAGCCAGATTCCATGCTTCCAGCATTAAATATTAGGAAATATCTGCCATAATATAAAACGAGTCTTTCAGAAAATGGCTATGTATTGTTTGCAATCCACACCTTTGTAATAGTATACTGCAAAATGATTTTAAGAAGTAAACAGGATAATTTGTTCTAAGGATTTCAACTGCGAAATACTCAAATCCATAATTTTAATTTGATTCATTTGAGGTTGTAACACAGTAACCACGGTTTAACTTATTATAATAATGTATACAAAATGCGGTGTGGTATATGGTTTCAAATTACTTCTTTAAATATTAATTTAGTTTTGTATTTATTTTATATTTAAATTCCCTATTTTTCACTGCTTTGAGCAGTAGAGTTATCATTTGAAAAATGGTATTGTATGATTATTCCCTAATTATGTATTAATAAACAATATATATTGGTTTTTAATTAATTTTTAGTATGAGAAAATAAATGGTAAATATCAACCGTTAATTCGTAATTTTTGTTTAAAATGTATGCAACATCACTGTTTATCACAAACAGCAAACCTAAGCAAGTTAACAAAAATACACAAGTACAAATATTTCTATCATCTATAACGGCAGTTGCATCAGTGAAACAATCTGAAATTGAAAATGTACCAATAAAAATCCGATAAAAAAAAAAACAAAATTTAAAAAGTGTAATGCTAAAATAACCATAATGTTGACCTTCTCTTTATGCTCTTTGAAATATGTTTCTTGCATATAAAGCACTACCTTCGTGCCCCCAGGTAGCGAGGATAGTAGTGTGTCTGCCACACGCTCAAGAGGTCAAGGTGAGTTACCTGGGTAATGTTTTTTCCAGGGGTTTTCCCTTATCCTGAAAGACGAATGTTGGGTAGCTCTAAACTCTATGGAACCTGGCCTCATTTCAGGTTCATTTTACCCATTTTGTTTTTCGATATGACTTAGTTGGAGGACATAAATTAAGGAAAAAGAAACCTGCTTCGTATAGTATCTGCAGCTAATAAAAGTATTGGGGTTTCTGAGATCTTCTTAAATGATTTTTTTAACTTTAATTAGATAAAACATATAGCGTCTTACTATTGCTTATTAGAAAAAGGGATCTACAGAGAGAATACTTAAACCGACATATGGCATGCTTTAATCCTAAAATGTATAGTGTTATCTTGAGTAAAGAAACATGTGAGTCAAGGTTTTAGAATATTTGAATGATGCTTTTGCTTACTTCCATACTATAGTAGCTTTTAACAATAAACTACAATGATTCGTAGCTATTTTATATTGTAAATCTCTTAATTTACTTCTGTACTATTATAGTATTCCCTTTTTACTCTAGAAAGCAAAATCCTTGCAATTATAGATAAATATGACCCTGACACCATCCATATATACCTAGCACATTTACCACATATACCCTCCCGCTAGCACACCAATTATTTTCTGTGAGCCCTCGCCATCCCTGATGATAGCATGCTTGCAGTCATTGCTATTCTAACTGCTGACGTTTGGTTCTGTACGGATGGCCAGTTTGCTCCATAGTCGCCTCTAGATCATGCCTATTTGAATCGCTTACATTAAGGTACCTATGACAAAAATGGATGCACTTTCAGGTATTTGAGGAAGATTGGAATATTAACTAATTTATTTGAAAATGAGGGGTTAAAAGACTGTATTGTAAAATTAGATGTAAAGTAGAATCTTTCTATTGTATAGTAATATTAAAAATAATATTTATATATTTTGTCAAAATTTGGCTTTCTATACAGATGGGCATTCCCAAATGAGAGAAGAAGCTTTTTATATCCAATAATCTGAAAATTGTAGAATTCTCAATCTATTTTTAAGAATAAGCACCAAGAATGCAAAATTAGCATGGACAAGATAGGGCATACTCCCGTTGTACCTAACTTAACGAGGACATGGAGTAATAGAAGTACTGTGTTAGTGGTGTAAATTTAAACTATCTGAAATTCCAATGAGCTGAATATCAAGGATATGAGAGCGCACGAAGTTGTTGTGAGGTAAACCACCAATATTGCTCTTTTGTAAGTCCTATGAGATATACTTTTATGTAAGACTTAAAGCTTTCAGGACGAGCGTTATTAATTTATTAAAGCTTCACGGCTGATCACCCGCTGATCTAAATTTAGTTTGTAGCGTCTAATAAATCCTGGGAACAAAACTAAATGAATTAAATAAAGAATAACTATAACAATCACAATATTAAAAGTATAAAAATGTAAGAAAATCTCTAAAAATATTACATATTGATGTTATTGTAGCACTCTAGGCAATTATTAAAAGATAGAATAGAACTGGACGAAAAGAAACCAGTTACCAGCTTTACAGAACTTGTAGGCTTTACAGGAGACTAGGTTATATGGGATATTAGTGTAAAATTAAATAGGAGTAAACTTTATAAAATATCATGGAATATATTATGATTATACTAGACGTGTCCGTAAAATAAGGTCTCCAAGGCGCCGGAGCCATAAGGAACGCTATTACGCAAGATACGGCAACACTGTCGTGTAGCTTGGTTTCACCCCTTCAAATCCCCACCACAACGAACCCGTTGCTACCATTACTCTTGGCTGGGCAGCCGTTTGCGATGGAGCTTCCTATCACTTCCACCTCCAAGTGTGAATTGCGTGCAGTGAGTGATCCGTTTTTTGAGTGCACTACTCCCACTGAAATTCATCGTCAATTGTGCGAAGTCTATAGGCCACAGTGTATGGACGTGCAAAAGTGGGTCAGAGAGTTCAAAGACGGACGTACACACGCCCAAGAGAACAGCGTTCTGGTCGGCCTTCGGTTTCAGCCAAAACAATTGCAAAAGTGGAGCAAGAAATGCTTAAATACCGGCGTGTGACAGTGCGAACTTATCCCTGAAGTCAGTAAGACTACGATTGACAAGATTTTGACCGAACATTTGCATTATCGCAAGGTGTGTGCGAGGTGGGTCCCCAAAATTCACACCGAAGATCTCCTGGCCCAGTTCGGATGGGACATCCTCACCCATTCCCTCTACAGTCCAGATTAGCACCTAGTGATTATCATCTATTTCCTGAGTTGAAGTCACACCTGGGTGGAACACATTTTCAGACCGACGATGATTTGAAAAACGTGGTTGAGCGCTACTTGCGCAACTTGGCGGGAGAGTGCTATGACATGGGTATACAAAAACTGCCACAGCGCATGCAAAAGTGCATCGATCGCAATGGTCATTACGTTGAAAAATAGCTGTAAGTTCCACCTTTCCATCAATGTAAATATGTTTTCTATATTAAATAAAATTGGAGAACTTATTTTACGGACAAGCCTTTTGTAATGTACAACTTTAGTTCTTGTGCTTCCTGAAACTGATGAGGCATAAATCATTTTATCTTTAATTCAAGATATTAATAAATATTCAAAATTCAAAATATTAAGATAGAACACAGCAACGGTTTCGTAAGAACTTGTAGATACAACTTTTATTACCGTTATCTCTAATTTTAATGCACATGTATAATTATTAAGATTTTCATATACAAATATATATGATAAATATAACATAATATAACATAACACAATATAATTAACATAGTATAATATAATACAATATAATATAGATATAGTATATATAGTACATATCTGTATATGGTAGAAGGTGCTGATTGATTTCCCAGGCCCCACAAGTAATAGGCTGCGACTCCAGGCTTCAAAATTCAATTACCTGCTACTTGTAACGGAGTCGGGAGTCCAGGAACTACACCATAATGAAGGTTCAAATTATAGTTTTTACACCATGTAATAATAACCAAAGCGCGCGTGTAACAAATGAGGTATAAAACGTAAATTCTAGCTTGGAATACTTATCTGACTTTAGGTGATAATTACAACTAGTTATAAAACAAAAAACGAAGGTGTGGAACAAAAGAGGAACAATTAATGTTTTATATAAGATGGTACAACTTCAAAGGTCATAAAATAAGTTATTCTCTTTTTGCTTATTAATTTAGAACACGTTGGATGTGTGTACATGTTTGGTAAGCTTAACATAGCTCATAAATCTGCAAACCGCGTACCTCATTTACCTCTATTTTCTAATTTGTACATTGAATTTCTACAGTTTAATTATAACAAACGTTCTCAAAAGAGAAACATTGAATATGGATTTTGTGCTATCTTTTGCAAAATAAACATAAAAAATTGCGATAAAACAGTACGAATATTCTCCGTTATCTTATTACGTTAATAAACATTTCCAGTGGTCTAATTACCCCACTTTATGTAACTTACTTCCGTTCTATCTACTCCGCAAATTATTTATACTTACTAAAATTTTGATTTTCTTCTCACGTTCTTTTTATTATGTAAATATTCGTAAGAAACTGATTGCATACAAAACTTTATGCACGTACGAGGGCCGTTCAATAAAGAATGATCATAATTTTTAACGGTCATAATTTTTCGCACGAAAATTCAATCTTATTATATTCTGTTAGCTTAATGTGAAACAAACACGCCGTAGTACTTTTATTGTTGGTACTCTTGGTTCCCGCCTGTGAGAACCAGGCAAGTTCAGACATGTTCAGTATCGCCTACCGCTGCAATGGAAGTAACACGCAGTTAAAGTTGATGTTAGAGGAAGATCCGGAGTTTCTTTCAAACGTAATCACTGCTGATGAAACTTGGCTACATCATTTTGATCCTGAGAGCAAACAGCAAAGCTCAGTGTGGAAATCTCCTTCATCACCAACCCCCCAAAATGCAAAAGTGGTTGCTTCTGCTGGGAAAGTTATGGTCATCTCATTCTTTGATATTCATGGAATGGTTTATCAGCATGTTGTACCTGCACATACATCAGTATGGAACTGGCTGGATGCGGCACCACGATAATGCGCGGCCGCATTTTGCCAATGTTGTTGCTGAATATCTTGCAAAAGTCAACGTGAAGTGCATCCCTCACCCTCCCTATAGTTCGGTTTTAGCCCCATGTGACTTTTTTCTATTCCCTAACTTGAAGAAAGGTCTTCGTGGGAAGCATTATTCATCATCAGAAGCAGTGGTGAAGGCTGCGGAGGCGATTTTGAAGGATCTCTCAAGAAATGGTTTCCAGCATGTCTTTGAAGACTGGCAGAAACGCTGGGACAAGTGTATCGCATTCAGGGGAGACTATTTTGAGAAGTATCATCAAAATTATGTAGATGAGTAAAGGTACGTTGTCAAAAAAAAATTGTGATCATTGTTTATTGAACAACCCTCGTATATAATACCTTAGAGGCGACTTAGACAAGATTCACATTTAAAATGTAGGTCTCTGCTTTTCTTCTTCTACTTCACGGCTTTGGACTTTTCAATCCCTTCCGGTTCAAATTTAGTCTACCCATCTTTTCTTCGGCCTTCCCTGATTTCTTTTACCCTTTAGGTTTATAGTTTATGGCTATTTTATTCCCATTGATTTGAATTTTAGTTTTTAGCTATGCTGTGGGCACAAAGGCGCACAGCAGACATAGTTTCTAAGATATCATTCATAAATTCAACAAATCTCAAAATATATATTTATAACCAAATATTAATATAAAAAGTTTGGGGACGAGGAATCAGTAGTCTATTTACCTACATAGCGGATAGAATAAAGTCTCTTTGTATTAAACATGATGCCAAATGCATAAATACATTGCAGAAAGAGTGCAAAGCTGCAGCATGAGAATCATTTTAATATTCAGGTTTCCTAATTTTGTATACATGGCAGCAGCAGCAGCACAGGGCTCACATAGCATAGTTTTGGTAATCTTGTATTTACCAAAGTTGTTATTTGTATACTTAACCATACGATTAATTATAAGTAAAACTTGCAGAATGAAATACTTTTCTTTTGGAGTGTGTGAAGATGAGCATCACTGCACGCCAGAAAATGGTGCCTTTCACTTGTCATCTTTTGCCCTTATTCTGTTTTGGTGATTATTGGCTCTATTTTTCGATAATGTCTGACTAAACTTTAGCATCTTCCCAGTACGTTTTAATATTAATTTTCAATTTGAACAGACAGCGATTAATATAAAACTCTGAAAGTATTACTTCAAATGAAATGAAATCTGCAGTGTTTGACGCCCG
Source organism: Mantis religiosa (assembly GCA_030765055.1). Lineage (NCBI taxonomy): Eukaryota > Metazoa > Arthropoda > Insecta > Mantodea > Mantidae > Mantis > Mantis religiosa. The sequence continues at coordinate 134,391,655 of CM060952.1, read as the reverse complement.
CTTTTTTTACTTGCGGCATAGCAGGCGGTGACACTGTAATACATGAGATGAAGATGGAGCACCGGTGAAATAAGATGACGGGGAACACCGGCGATCTCAGTAAAAACCCGCCCCGGTGTCATGTCCACCACAAATCTCACTTTGCAGTCACCTGGGATTGAACCCGGACCGCCTTGGTCAGAGCCGAGCGGTCTAACCACTCAGCCACGGTGCGGCCATTTTATTTCAACAAGAAGCAGCTAATTCATAAAGCTTTCGACACTATAAGCTTCATATCTGTAGAGAGCTACATTTTCAATCATAAATGTTTCTTTAAATAATATATTTGAATATCACTTAATAAATTAGGTATATAAATTTTTCACAGCAATATAATGTATAATGCATTAATGTATTTCAAGAGTGTATAAATATCACAGTTTGGCAGCGTTCCATCTTTAATAGTAGCTGATGTTATGCTATTGATAGCTAATGTGAATCTTGACCCTCAATAATTTGAAATAGAATTATTAAAACTAATAACTAATTCGTATCAAGTTATGCTAATTTTCTGTTTAGGATAAATTAGTTATTTTTAAGCAATTTTATGTCTTCAGTTTCTCAGTCCTGATTATATGGGTGGTGAGGACGATATGTACGCCAAGACTTCCAAGAAATGGTACACTAACAAACACTAATTAAAACGGAAATAATCGTTTCTTTCACACTAGCCGTGTGTAGGCTAAGGTTTGGATGAGTAGAGCCAGACTGAAAAATTCAATGCCATTGCCGGGATTTGAACCACGGATCTCCCGCTCTCCGTGCGGTTGCTCTAAACCACTGAGCTACTATAACCTGCATGCCGACAGGACATTAAATTCTCCAACTGACTCGTATGTTTCTCGGTAGACCACTAGGGGTTTTCATTTGCTAAATGACAGGCACCTTTCTGTGGCGACTTACTGTACTGTAAGTACTTAAGTACCGGTCTTCATAGTTAAACCACTGTGTTTAATTTTAGGTAAATTGATGGAAATAATCATTTCTTTCACACTAGCCGTGTATAGGTTAAGGTTTGGATGAGGAGAGCCAGACTGAGAAATTCCCGGTGTAACGGGAAACATACGAGTCAGTTCGAGAATTTAATGTCATGTCGGCACGTTGGCCATAGAAGCTCAGTGGTTTAGAGCAACCTTACGGAGAGCGGGAGATCCGTGGTTCAAATCCCGTCTATGGTAATGAAATTTTCAGTTTGGTTCTGCTCATCCAAACTAATTAAAACGTTTTCAAAAGGAAAGATAAGCCATTCTCAGAGAAGACGGGGAGCATTATGAAATTTGTTTCATTTTAATGCTCACTTTTCGGAAGAAATAGTAATAAGAGCTGAGTAATGTGTAATTATTGACCATTAATTTTAAAAGCTTACAGATAATTACCGCTTGAACTACATCAGTAGCGCATATTTTCTCCTTGATTATTAAGTATTTTTCAAATTCCCTAACCCAAACAAAATGTCCTAAAATGGCAACTTCTGGTTAAATATACTATGAAAGTATATACGTATGTTTGACTGTCTTAGGTAACCACATCAGCCTTTTTAATTTAGCAGTGAAAGTGCCCTACCTATCTTTTGTCACACAAAACTGTATATATGAATATAAATATAGTATTTATTCAACTCTTACGTTGAATATCAAAAATATATTATGAAACAGTGATTGAAAATTTATAAACTCTTCCATAAAATGCAAATAGCACACGTATATTGTATAATGACTTGCTTCTTCTTAAAGGCGAAAAGTAATATTGAAGATTAACAGTTACTCATTGATATGAAATTAGGCTGAAGGTTTTTTCGAAGTGATTTGCGATATAACAAGATTTTCTGCTGGTATATAGTACAAACAGAATAAAATAACACTTGAATGAGTATCGTTGTTTATTTTCTTTTATTAAATCTCGTGAGGAGCGCATCTTAAGCTAGTCTTTGAATTTGGATTCCATTCTAAAAATATCAGTAGTGTGATGCGAATAGAAAATCGGGAAACAGCTAGCGTCGCATTTCCCAATTGGCTGCACTAGCAAAGGGATAATATTTCTTCCTTCTAACCGCATTGTTACGTGGGTCACCAATAGATAATTAAAAAGAACTTTTGCATTGAAATTTGAACACATACATTACTCGTAAAAACAGTTTTTACAATAAAGTCGATGCAATAAATGAAATCCATTTGGAATGTGGTTAAAACCGAATAGTGAAAGTGATTTAAATCTTCAAATAAAGCTGTGGAATTGTAGTTGTAAGTTCATGAATAAACAAACCTTAGAAATTTATGGAGAACAGTTCATGCTTCCGTCAGTAACTTACGTTGTGTATTTGTTTTATTGGGGATATGTTCGACCTTCATATAACTGTTAAGGTAAAAACAAACAGTGAAAACCAGCAACTGATTGAGCTATAAGTGATTACAAACCGGTAGTTAAGAGCACTAATTACAGGTATTAGTGCGTGTTGCTTGTACTCTAATATCAGTCATTATATTACTCAATTGTAAACAGTCCGATCATTAGTTAGGTCTTTTTTGAGTTAGGTTTTTGTCCCATCTCTGTTAAAAGAAGTGATTCAATAAATGAGCAGGTGTTAATGATATTTCTCTTAGCTCCAGGCCAAAATGTTATTGAATACATATTGTGCACTACCATACAAAGTCACTCTTAAACATTACTACCAGTATTAAATACAATAAAGTTTCTTAGTTTTTAAATCTGACGAGTTAAATTCACATGTTTACTTTCAAGTTTCTTCTCAAATTATTATTATCATACAAATTTAGTTTTTGCCTACCTCATGTTTATCAAAATAAGCCCTTCAGAACTTGGTTAATTGAAGTGCCCAGTCTTAAAGACGGACATTTGACATTTTTATCGAAACTGAGTTAAGAATCGAACTATTGCATATTGGCCTCCTGTTTTTGAATCTGCATTCCGTTTGTTCCTGAAATGCACCCTTATACGTATTTTTCACAGTTGAAATATGTAGTTATTTTTGAAAACGGACAACTACATTCTCAGTATCAAAAATGGACATGGCCGTTTGAACCGGTTTTTTAATTTACATCCTCCAAAGTTAAGTCTTATCAGATGATGAATGGAATGGGTGAAATGATGCTCAAATGAGCCCAGGGACCATAGAGCATAGAATTACCCGAAATTCGTCTTTCAGCTTAAGGGAAAACCTCGGAAAAAAACCTTATCCAGGTAACTCATCCTCACCGATATTCGAACTCGAGACCTCTTGAACGTGAGGCAGACACGCTACTACTACGCTACCGATGCGAGCTGCGTTTGAACCAACAAATCGCTGGAAATCATTGAAATCTCTCATAGAAGTAAGTGTCAAAGTGAACCAACTAACACTTATGAATGTAGGAAAGTTACTAGCCAAGCATTTCGGAAGTGAGAAATGAGTGGAAGGTGGTATTCTGATAAAATTTAAAGTTGTAGTGAAAATGACACAGGAAATAGTGTTGAATGTGACTGCTTTGAAAATCCTTGCACTGAACCAGACATTATCTGCACAGAAATACAGTAACAAAATTGGAAGGTATATAATATATACCAAAATTAAAAAAGAAATATGTTTTTCATTTTCTAATGCTGTAATAAAGCTATTATAATAATTGCAATAAAACTCTAACATTCGTTGCATTCAGTTACAATTCATTTCCCAAACCTGGGAATTCTTTGTTTCAAACACGGACACTTGCATCTATGTTTCAAAAACGGACATAAACCAAATTTAGTTTCAAGTGCGGACATTGCATATTTTACACTGGTTTTATAGTGTACTCAATATTTTAAGTGGGGACCTTGATTGTTGTATTAGATCTACAAACATGCCACACAAAAATTTTCAGGTAAACAAAACGAAACTGTGATTATAAAACACAAATACCTCTGTAGTGAAAATTAATGTCAATGGCTCTTTTCCTTTGAAACTAGGCTCCTCAGTTACTCATTACGTTTCATTGCAGGCACAAGGAGGTACAGGACACTGAACGGATAATAAAATCTTTAAAACAAGTCGCTAGGTTCGCCACGAGAAACAAACGAGTGGGAACTGCACCTCAAAGTGAATGATTAAGCTCTATAGGATTAAAGACAAATAAATATAATAAAAATTAATAAGCAATAATATCCCAGAAATTCTTAATGTCACAAAACTGTCTGTAATCTAAACTATGAGTGTAATGATATCTCCAAATTTAGTATACCAAGTATTTTCCTATGTATTGTGTTTTACTAGCTATGCAAAAATTAAACAAAACACGTAGAGAATGAAGAGAATTTCACAAGTGTTTTTAAACTTTTAAATATAGAAATGCATATTATTTATCATACAAATACCGTAAATACGTAGAACTTTAATACAGATCTTTAGAGCCATTTTTGAGAAAAATAACGAACAATTTTTCGTGAGCATCAGGTATCACTTCCTTGGAAGATGCTGAACATAATTTAGAAAATTGTGAAAATTTAGAAACATTTAGAAAACTCAAACTCTAATATATATATTTTGTAAAGAGTAGATATAAGATTGGAGAGTCGCGTGCCTGGATTCCGTTGAACTTAAATACTGAATGATTTTTCTGCTCAGGAACCTCAAAACGTGTATTTCAGACAAATCTCTACGTCACAATGTATAATGGTATACTCTTCCTATACGAATGCTAGACAAAATGAAAATGGGCGAAATTCGAAGTTTCTGCAACACATTCAGTGCTTTTATTGCAGAATATTCTTTTATTGATAATATAGATATAATAAATATAGGCACAATTTATATGAAAGCACACTTTCGGTTTGGAAGGTTCTTACAATAAAGGTTTTTAAGCTTACACGGATTATAGCTTCTAGTTATGAAGCAGCATTTATAAACTTGATGAAGGTTTTAAATTTCTATTCAATAATGTTCTATTTTCTTTAAAGTTATAGATAGAGCTTAAGGAGCACGAAACAGTTGTTAATGCACCAAGTACCAGAGTATTGTTTGATTTATTAATTTATTTTATGTTAATATCTTTAAAATGATGAAAGCTGTGTTGTGAATTAATATGATTTATAGATGGCCATGATTGAATATAGTAGGTCATAAAAAGGTAAAAATAAATGTTAATGCTTCAATCTAAATAATAAATATCATACATTAAACAGAGATTTAATTTAAAAAAATATAATAGAAAATTGTTTTTAGAGCTTCATATTTAAAAAATCAGAAAATTACAGAATTCAAAATTAGGGAAAACGGAAAAGTGACGTGAACTAGAAGTGCTTGGTGACCATGGCGAGAAGGTAAAAAATCAATAATTAGAAAGATGTGAAGCAGATATTTTATGTTGTTTGAGAGGAATAGTTAGGGGATTGTGATGTTTAATGAAACCGATAAAATATAAGGTAGGTTATGTGTAACTATGACAACCTGATATGAGAGGAAGTTGATATATGTCTTAAACTTTTTTCTTCTGCTTAAGAACGTCATAAGAGAAAGACGTAAATTTGTGTCTCTCCGAGGTTGTGCAGAATCATTTTTGAGTGTGCACTTAAGATGCACAAATAGCGTGTGTGTAAGAAAGTAATAGTTAATCAATACACCAGTCCTCGTTTGTTAAAGAACAACATTTATATTATTTAAATTTTAATCACAAATTTAAAATGTTTCGGAAGAATTAAATATTCAGTGAGTTTAACTAAAAAAAGATGAAAAGTGGGTACTAAATGGCAAAAGGGTAGAAGTGATCAATGAATTTGAATACTTAGGAGTGAGGTTGAATAACAATGGAAAGTGGGGAGCACACAGGAGAATAATTGAAGCAAAAGAAAGAGTGGCAATGAATGGGATAAGAATATGCAAATATAAGCTAGAAATGACAACCAATTGGTTAGAAAGTATATATGAAGCACAAGTTGAATCCTAAATTTTGTATGCAATGGAGATCTGGGTAGGGTAGGGGGGGCGCAGAGATAAAAAAAACGTTGGAGCAAAACTACAGAAGATTCTGTGAAGAGCTACTAGGCTTATCAAGATCAGCACCTAAGGAAGTAGCTTTAGTAGAATTAGGAAAGACAAGAAGAAATGGAATAATAATGGAAAGAATAATGAAATTTTGGTAGGTGTTTGGCAAAAGAAGAAGGGGAAATTATGAAATTATGCATTAGACAGCAAAATATATTAGTGAACTCAAATAGTTGGTGGGCAGAGATAGGAGGAATTATGGGAAAAAATAGGAATGGGAGCTATATGGAGATCAAGGGAAGGAATACGAGCGATGTGGGTAAATTGGTAAAATGCAGAATAGAAGATATAGAACGACAAAAATATGGGGGAGTCTAGAAAATATGAAATCATTACAATTTTACAAGAAAATAAAAAGAAATTGGGCACGAGAAGCATATGTAGATTACTGCAATAGGCAAGAGAGAGAAGGGTTAGCTTGGATGAGAACAGGAACAGTATTTCTAAGAGGGATAAAAGGTAGGGAAAAGGGAATTTGTGAATTGTGTGGAGGGAAAAGGAAGCATAGAACATTTACAGAATGCGGGGATGTTGCAATATGAAGAAAAAAGTTTTGGGAGGAAAAATGGGAGAAAGTAGAGAAGAGGATAGTGGCCATTAAAATGTAAACGGGCAGGGAGGAAAATAAGCTAAGAAGTATTGGTGAGTTCTTGCAGAAAGTAAAGGAAAAATGGGTCAGAAATGTAAAGAATATAAGAAACGAAGATGAGGGGGAAGAATGGGACTAATTAAGTAAAAAGGAGGCATGGAGGTTAAAAGCTACCTGGCAGAGCAGAGGACCAGGGTGTCATGTAAGCCAAGGTAGCAACAAGGTAAAGACAAATAAATGTAGCAAAAGGTTGTAAATTGTAAAATTCTGGAATATGCACAATAAAATTCTAATCTAATCTAAATGTTTGAAAAAGAGAAGAATTATTTGCCCATTCCTCAGCAATAGTAATACTAATTTTCTAGCCCCGTTACTACGACCCTGCTAACGCTCCAGAATTACTGATGCGCCCACCCACACCATGAGATATAGGGGAAACTTCTAGATATCGTCAAGATCGTCACCAAAGGTGAGAAATTCATCAGCACCCACCTTCATCCCATTAAACCGCTTCAGATGAAGATTAGGTCTTTTACATCTGGACTTCATCGTGAGTAGACGTGTGTGGAAGTGCACAAATTTTGCAACAGTCTGGTTACAAAACAGAGATTTTGAACTGTGCTTGAATTATTCCTCAACGTAGGAAAAGTGTTATTGTAAATTGTGTGAATAATTGATTCAAAATGCAAATATTATTTACATTGAATTTCGAGTTTAAATTAAAGAAAATCTTTCAACCTTTTGATTTCCTTCATCTTAAGTTACCATACCAAGATAAAGATTAGATCTCATGCGAACCGAAACAACAGTAGTATTTTGAACAATTCATCAACTTTAAAAAGAATTTCGGGAAAATGAAAATATATTTCTAACTCATCACTACGCGGGGGAGAGACGGCATCTAACTTCATGAAAGCTGATACATAACATCAAATCGCTGGAAGAGATTTGTGAGAAACAATTGCTACATATGATTTCCCAACGTGGTGCTTCGAGAGCATCATCTCTACCTCCAAACATATGAAACTACTGTTACATTTAACATTTTATAAATTCGTAACTAAATGCCAATGTTTTTTAATAAATAAAACGATATTTATCTGTATCAAACAGAGAGATATCTTAATGTGTAGCAGGAAGAAGTGGCATCTAGCGTGATAACACAAAACAAAGAAAGACAAAAAAGTGACAAAAGTTTGCTAAGAATAAGATATATATTATATTAACTAAGATATATTATATTAAATATATAGCTAAACATACATTAAATTACCTATATTAATATATTAACTTTACAAACTATTCACTGCGAATTATATAATCTTTAATTACAATAGTATTAATTAAAAAAATAAAAAGTCAGATATGTGTACATCTATATTACTCTTTTTAATACCTATTCTCGTTTATTCCTGTTTTGCTTACATTAATCAGGAACTAAAGGGTTGCAGAAATAGCATCACTAGAGATACCAAACGAATGTGCTCTGGTTATTAATTTGTATGCACCATTCATGCCTTCAAACACAAATGAGCTCGTGTATACGAGCGAGTTGGGCTTAATAGAACTCAAATGGTGTTCCACGCACTCTAGTGCTCCCCCCCCCCCCATCCAGTCACACGCAAGTACGCACGCATGGACGTTTATAGACCTCAAAACCTGTGATTGCGGTGAAATATCGATATGAAATGTTGGATGCAATGGAATTCTTCCTCCGCCTACCTAGATATGTAGTAAAAATCTCACGTGTCGCACCTGTTACGAGTTGCAACTTTTCTCCCATTATAACCTATTATGTTACGTTACTCTGAGTAAATATTTTACAAGAAATAGTTAAAAGTTACACAATGGACTCGGCACCATTAGGTACGAAAAACAAAATGTTATTCAGGTTTTGTTAGCAGCTAATCAATGCGGAATACTTTATAGCTGTTACATGGCAACATGACAACTAAACTTAGACGTAAAAAGACTAATGCAACAATTAACATCATTTGACGTGAACTGTATGTTTCAATGGCCCATACATTTTTATTATATCTTTATCTATACCTTGTTCGCCCCTGGCTGAGTGGGTGGACCGATTGGCTCTTACCAAGGTGGCCCGGGTTCGATCCCGGGCGATCGCAAAGTGAGATTTGTGGTAGACATCATGACATTGGGGCGCATTTTCTCCGGAATTTCCGATTTCCCCGCTATCTTATTCCAGCGTTACTACATCTTCATCTCATGTATCCTTAGTGTCACCGCCTGCGGTGCCGTATGTAGTAAAAGCGGGCGTTAAACACTACACATTATGTAATACTTTAATGTTTACCAATTACACGAAATGATAAAAAGTTCATGTGGAATTTACAGCACTTCAAGAGGCTTTTCAACAAAACTTAAGATATATATTTTACTAGGTAAATATATTAACGCGTATTTTAAATAAACTTATAACATAATCTTATAAAAAATAAAATTTGATCCTAATTCGTGTATGTAAACTTTTCTGGAGATAAGGGTTGTTTGAGAATGAAAAAGTGTGCATAAAAGATATCAGTCATTCAGATAATTATAAAATTTGCTATTTCAACAACCTTTTATTTTGAGGTTGTTCCATCTCTCCCTTCCCATAAGCCCCACTCTCTCTTTCTCTCTCTCTCCGCCTTGCAGGCACACACACATACACACATAAAATGTTTTTGGCAAATATACCTATATTTTGGCGAAATTTCGACATACGATTCTGGGCTCTAAAAAAATTTAGAGAAATTGAAAATCTGTAAATAACTAACTTTTTTGCTATGCCTTCGTTTAAGCAATCGATATGTTGAATATTTTGTTACTTAGACGTTCAATGTCTTTTTCATGATGAACATACAGAGGTTGCGGGAATGGATTTTACCTGATTTAAGCATAATTAGATTGAAGCTTTCAGATATGGTAGATTTATCCACTTACAATCTCTGCGTGACCGTTTCTATGGATTTAAAGGCTTGCTAAAGTGTTGTATCATATCTCTCTCACCAGTATAGGAACTGAATGGATATTTTGCTCAGTTGTTTTACTAAAAGAAAGTAGAAGTTGTTTCTAAATAAACACTACCTAACACATAGCCCTATATAGAATGGCTAAATAATAATATCTTGAAGGGAAAATAACTTCCCCCAAATGAAGGATTAGCTCAAGTTTCTGAAACATATCTGAGCTAGGTGTATGGTGCTGCTATATTCAAATCACTTTATCAGGATACTGGATTAATAGAATGTTTGTACTGCGTTTTTAAAGCCATTTTCCTTACAACTTAGTTTTAATGCTCGGTAATGTTGTGTGTTTCAGATGTGGATACCAAAAGAAGCAGTTTCATCTGGCATATCTGACACGATTTGATTGCCAAGAAGTTCATGAAGTAGCTGAATTAGGGTGACATGCCATTCTGAGGAGCTATTCAAATTGATTTACTTATAGTGGTATAGTTTAGTAACATATTTTGATAGTTGCCGAGTTTACGTTATTTTAATCTTCACCTCAGAAACATTAGCATCAATGATACCTTAAACATAAAAAAAAAAAACTTTTCAAGCAATGAGGTGGTTCCTATAGCTTATTATTTCTCACCATTTCGGAGAGTAATTAGGCACCAAATCAAAACAGAATGAACAATAACAGATGGATTTTATCGTGGTCAGTAAAGATTTTTAAGAAATTTTTGTTACCTTAATTTTAAATGTGTATGACATGTAAGATATTTTTATTATTATTAATTATTATTTATTTATTATTAATTATTATTTATTTATTATCATCATCATTATTATTCTTATTATTACTATTATTACTATTATTACTATTATTACTATTATTACTATTATTACTATTATTACTATTATTACTATTATTACTATTATTTGTATTATTACTATTATTTGTATTATTACTATTATTTGTATTATTACTATTATTTGTATTATTACTATTATTTGTATTATTACTATTATTTGTATTATTATTATTATTATTATTATTATTATTATTATTATTATTATTATTATTATTTTGCTGACTTGCATAGTACCTATTTGGAGTTTTGGGTTTTGGATTCTTCGCCCTCTATTTCAATTAAAATATAAATAACCTTTAAAACTGCTTTCTTAGAAGAAAATGTAACATTTATAAAAAGTATATGTATGCAACATTTGAATATAACTGTGAATAATATAAATACTAAGGTTAATTTATTTTCTCAATAGAGTATTTGCTAATTTTTTTGCCATTTAAACCCAATTAAAGCGTAGATTTACGAATTCAAGCTATATACTAAATAAAACTTAGTTAAGCACAGATATCCTGTAGGTGATAAAATATGAGCAACTGTAAATGAATATTGGACAGTAAGCTATAAATAAAAGAAATATAATAAATTTGAACAATAAGCTACAACTTTCCCCCCTCTTTTTTCTTCTTCGAAACAACATGCGTTTGTTGTCATCAAACATAGCAACGTAACTTTTACTTCACTTTAACCTAGCAAGGTGCTGCTCACTTCATATTATGTGCCTCCTAACAATATAGCAAACGTCGTTGTGTCCCATATCAATGTGTGCCTTTTGTTTGAAACATCATAATTCATTTTCGCTAAGCATTTATATAGCTTTGTATCTGTATTAGTTTTCAATCAACATTCGTAACTTTGGCTTAACAATGTGCCTTTTGATTTGTTTCAATTTAGTAGAGTTTTGTTAACGAGTAAGAACTTTAGCAATTTTCCGAAATAATGTGAATAAATTAAATCTAATGCGGTAAAATTTAAATGGATGAACCTCAAATCAACAAACTCATGACTAGGCTTTGAACATAAATGTAAGTTAAGTTAACATGATATATTGGTACATTGTTTAGAAGCAAGCGGTGAGGAGAGAGGCACCAGTCTCTTACACTACATAGTTAATGCTTGACATAAGGAGATTGCAGTGAGACCCTGAGCGCACTTATTTTCCAGTCAAAATACAAAGAAACGCAACCATGTCTGAAGCCTACGCATAACTGCACAGTGGAGTCTTATATGACTGTTTCCTGAGACCACTAATTTTGATTTCCGGTTAAAACAAATGTGCATTAGCTCCTGTTTAAACATGAACAGTAAAAAGGCCATTTACCTTTCGGAACAATTGTTTTAAAATCGATTCAAATTAGGAATAACTTATAACGGTAATGTTCCCATTTTTCATTGTTTTATTTCACATTTTACATTCTTTGCTGCAAACAGCAACCATTACGTGATATTGATTGAAAATAAATTTTAAAAAATAACATAAAATATTTTAATGTCAATAATGATGTTCCTGCAGGAAAAAATAGTAAATGAATACAGGTAAAATTGTTTGTAGCCTTAAAAATAATGACAGTATATTAATTTAACCTGATAGGAACTTTGTAGTAGCTGGTGGGAATGTATCAATGAATTTTGTGATAGGAGGGGCTGATTATTTCTGACAGTTGTTATTTTTTTGTTTTATCCACACAGTGATTTATTTCTATTTATGTTTAAATTAGCATGGTGTCAATTACTTTGTCTGCCTTACGCCCTTCAACAATATTCATCAATGTCAAATTCGTAATTTGGTGTTCCTTGCTGTTTTTATACCACATAGATTAATGTTACAGCCGCTTGCATATTCCCAATTTCCCAACCTATGGCAGTGTGAGTAAGATGCCTTGTAAGGAGTAGAAAACGGATATGCTGGCGGCATTTTAAAAATAAAACCACAAAATGTATTACAAAAAAATGAGCGCTGTACAAACTAATGTTCAACTATTAATTTTGAAAGCTTCATTCTGGGTAAAACGGTTTGTATGCACACAGAGCTGTCAAACCTTATATATTTATTTTTCCTATTCTCCTTAAATATTGAAAACGTGGATTATTGCTCTCACTGCTAAATAAAGAACAGATAAATCGAATTTTAATATGCTTTCAACTCTGTTTCTCTTTTATATCTTGGTCAATCATTGAATTAATCAATTTCACTGAACATTTTGTAATAATTTCTTCTTTTCTACTTCTCTTTTGTCTCCAGTAACAACAGTCTGTATTTATATTGTCTGTAATATTATATTTCACTATCCCCAGCGTTTATCTCATTCACCACTTCAGTACAACTCTTAGAAAATGCTTTCATCTCATCCGTTAAGCTAAACACAATTTCGTTTCTCCTTCTTGAACTTCTCTGCCATTTTATCTAAAAGACTTTCATTACTTATTTCGCCTCCGCGTTTCACGCGTTTCATTCTTATTCATGTCCATCTTTATCACTTTGCAAGAACAAATCTCACTTTCTTGCTACATTCAAGATTCCCACTATAAAATGCTGCACTCTAGGCTAAGCAATTCACCAATCTCAGAAGCTAAACGGAATATATATTTTTCATTTGTCAATGGTGCATTATCCTTGTAGCAGTTTACCTAACTACCTGCAGTACAGCTGTCCACGCGACTGATTATTTTATCTCAAATTTGGTTTATCTTGCTTTTCCTTAGACATCGAGGTGTTCGTTCATGTTTATATTTCTTCAGCGACACTATAGAAGTAATGCATTACACTAAACACTCTACAGCAATATTTTATTGCCAGTTTATGTACTGTTTCCTGAAAAAGAAAAAAGAAAAATCTTAATATATAAACACTAAATAAGCATAGCTGGGTTGTGTTGTGTCGATATTCCTAGAACAATGAAACAATCATTATTTCTTCGAAAAGTAATTAAAAGCAACGAAATTTGGACTTCTCAATATGATATAGAAGCAGAGTAACAATCTATGCATTGGAAGCACCTCTATTCCACAGGATGAAGAAGGGGCACATGAACATTTTTTTTTTTTTTTCGGAGGGCTTGATTGAAGCTACAGGTCAGATTGTCAGTGCATGTGTTAGAAAGGTAAGTACCGTAAGATATTTTTCTCTTCCTGAAAAAAAAAAAAAAAAAAAAAAAAAACTTTTACTCACTAGATGTATTTAAAGAGAATCGTGAATTGGGCTGTCTAGGAATTCACGCACTAATTTTACAAGTTCATGAACGTACGTTCTGTTGGAAGTCCTAAAGTTGCGTTCCTTAAATTTAACCGTAAAAGGATGCGATAATTCAGGACAATTTTGCAATGGGATGTGTCAGCAGACTACCGATAACAATGCGTGTTGGTCCGGTTACCTGGCTAAAGGTTAAATTACCGTTAGTCGTTTCTCTCTCTCTCTCTCTCTCTCTCTCTCTCTCTCTCTCTCTCTCTCTCTCTCTCTCTCTCTGTCCCATATTGGTCAAATACGTTACCTCCTGAGAAATGACAAGTTAAGTCAGGTGACCAGGCCAACCCATACACATTACTTGACAGAGCGTTGAGGCGTATTGACCTTCAGGTTACCAGCGCTGTGATCGTCTCTCATCAAGTTTTATCTGCTGGATTAGAAGAGTGAAATATTAGTAAGTTGATGTACAGTAAGTTACGAAACACAAATAGAGCGATTGTAAGCTGCGTGTGTCTATATGTTTTCTAACGTCTGCCGATGTATGACACATTGTTGTCTAGAAGACATGATTATATCTGAACAGATTTTACATACACTGAACTCGCCATATATGTGCGATAAGCTGACGTAGACATCTGTGTTGCGAATTTTTTCCTTATCAGCAGTTGGCTGCCAAACGTGTGCTGCATAATTATATTCTACTTTCATTGGTTAATTTTTAATAGCTATAGGTAAATGATACTACACTTAGAATACACGTGTGATAAACTAATCTCTCCAATTTTTCTGTAAGACAACTTAGCGGAGATTTAGTGCAGCACATGTGTGGCACGTAATGCAGATAACTAAATATATGCCTTAAGTTATTTTACGATAACTTAAAGGGTAGAGTGAGGAGAGGAGTGAGGGGAAGCCATTCGTACCACGTAGCGACTAGTGATAGGATAGAATTCTACGTAGGGAATTCGGCACTTCAACCAGATTGATATTTTGTACCTTTGGGGCTTACCTGGGAGAAAGGATAACGTGAGAGGAGGCAGACGGCGGACTGCCAAGGAGCCACGACAGTCTAGAGGCCAGGGTTCCTATAATTTACCATTTTGGAACTACCCGCAGTCCTGTACATTTGAAATCCTCCTACCGGGATTAGAAACAGACCACCAGGCCAGCTCGGAGACCAGAGGCCGCTTGCCGGCGGTCAGAAACACCTGGCAGTGTGGCACAACCAACATCCCTCCCGCTGCGACCCAATAGGCAGGCTCTGAAAGCGGAGACTGACATTCTAGAGCTCGGACAGCTCCCGACAGGCTTGTACAACCGGCATCCTTCCTACCAGTCTCTGAAGAAACAGTTAAGTGCAGAGGTTCTACTCCCAATAGTCCTGGACCCGTAGGACCAAGGACCTGGGCCTCCTTCTACAAGGGAGTTACCGAGCTGTCCCGAAAGGGCACCCGGCGCCTACGAGGCTCTTTCCATAGGGCAAGACCTAGTGACTAACAAGGGCCCCCCCATCTGGTCCTATAGACTCAAAACGGAATGGAAGTGGATACGCCACTTACGCGCGCCAACTCCAAAATGGAAAGGCTACCGATATGACCTCGGTGGGGCCTCCTGGTGATCTAGCATACCTTCTACTAGCTATGCTGGCTAGTACGCGGGAATATTAATGGCTTCCCTCAACCCCGTCCGGAGACGTACCCGATCTCCCACGGGTATCGGGAACCACTGCCCCCTCGAGTCCAACCCAATCCGAACAACTCCCTATCAGGGAGGGGCTCGAATGTTTGGCCCGAGGTTCCTCTAGTAACGTCAGAGGTACCACGAGTGCTAAGGGTCCTCAGCACCCGCACCACGGCAGCTTAAGGGGACGGATCTACTCCCCTACAGGGTCTCTGAAGAAACAGCCCACTAGGTCGGCTCGGAGACCGGAGACTGTTCTACCGGAGAACGATGGCGTTTACCAGCAGCATATCATCCTTCCATACAGCGCCGAGACACTCGCCGACACTTCTACCCTGAAAGAGACCACTAGTGAAAGATGATGTGAAGTGATAATGCAGATGAAATGGAGGTACAGGAATTTGGGGTTGTAATTAACCTACCTCACCATTCGCCTGGCGACCAGAGGAAATTCCCAAATAAAACCATGGATCAGGTAGACTAACCCCTGAATCGAACCCGGGCCTCTCGAGTGCGGGCCACAGAAAATCGTTTGAGCCATCCCTGTCGGTTAGTGACCAGGGAAGTTGCAGAAACTGTTGCAACGAAAACGGGAAATAATGGAAAGCCCAAGTCATAATGGTTGGTCGACGGCTTGACCTCTAGAAAATGAGTCGAGGCACCAGCTACTTTGATAAACTAGCATGTATAGATACTAATAAGCTACAGATTACGTTAATGGTTGTTATTACTGTTTGCAAATTAACCACGACGGTTATCTTTGTTATCATTAAACATCGGTTTTTTATTTAAGTAAACAACTTATTTTACATTACTCATGGTGCCTCGTGCCTAATTTGGGAACAAAGCTATGCAAAAATATTAAATGAATATACAAAGCACACAACAAATGCATGATGAATTGAACATTTTTCGAGTTATTGACTCTTTTTAACACCGATACTTGAAGATGTTAATGTTGAGAGTCTGCAAGAACATGGAGCAGTTGTCGTACGTTGCACCAGGTTTTGCTTATGCACTGGCGAGGCTAATAATTCAGCTGTCAGACTTAAATATTCCATGGCTGTCCCGTGCATCACGTAGGGTGCGCGCCTTGTTTACTACCTCCTGCTCCGTGACCTTTCTCCACAGTCCACTCTTTCAACAAATGCATAAAAAATCATGTTTGTGGCATAGGAGCGTTGCTATGCTCATGCAAACGTGCAGCTCTCATCCGAGTAGAGGTGATATTTGGAAATTGTTAACTATTAAATCTAACACTTCGATAGTTTATGCACACGCTGTTCAGAATTTCAATACTGCGTCGTATATTGTAGATTTTAAGTACTGGATTGGTCCGTAAAGTCCTGGCGTTCCTTAAAGTGAAAGCTTTGTGTGCAAAATAAAATGTTTTGCGACGCGCTTTATTACCCGGCAGAGAATTATATGTTCTTCAAAATAGTGTGTTTAGTTTTTTTGTGTGCTTTATACTGTTTATTTTTTATTTTCAGGTCAATAAAATGGAGTGCCAAGTCGACGACAACCAGCATTTTGGACAACTTATGATGTTTAGTAAAAGCTGCACGCGTAAATCGAATAATGTGGAGTTAGAAATATGTAACGGTATACAATATAGGTCTAGAATCCATATAACAAACACCGGTGCGACAGCCGTAAGAGGACCAAGACTTACAATCCAACCGCCGGCCTCACACTCACTTACGCATGGCAGAGGTGGGCGATCATCCAACCGATACGGGTAGGAGATGTGGACAGCATCTCCGCATCCCCCAGCCGGAAAGTTGGTTGTCGTTACGAGGGCCGCTTACCTAGCGTAGGGTCCTCACATTCCTCACGATGCTGAGTGGGCATCGGTCCTATACCAGAGACTTAAAATCCGCACCCAATGGGTGGAATCGAACCCGGGCCGCTTTCCATGGCTAAGAACCAAGGTATACTACCTTAGCCCGCTACTCCACGGTGCAGGACCTACAATTCACATACAAGGTTGAAAATCAAAAGAGGAGCATATTATTTGAGAAATAGGCAGACAAAAGTGAAAGAAAACTACAATACATATTTAATAGGATAACAGAAGATGCATAGATATTAAGAGACATAAACGAAGGAAAATGAACTCATGCATGATTTCAGGGCACAAATTTAAATGTGTTACACTTTATTCTCTAAAAATTCTGTGCAAGCTTTAAATGTCCATGGCGCAACAGCCCCTACTGGGCCAAGGTCTACCAACCCAACTGCCGACCTCACTCCCACGTACGCAAGGTAGAGGTGGGCGATCATCCATCCACGGGGAGCAGATGTAGTCAGCAATTTGGCACCCCCAGACGGAAAGTTGGCTTTTTAGTAGTTCCTCAGTTTCCTCACGATGCTTAGGGGCCGCTGGTCCTATACCCTGGCGCTTTCCATGGTAGGAAACCAAAGCAAGATGCTTAGCCCACTGCGACACGGCGCAAGCACTTGCATGATTTTATCTGTCCATGAAAAATTCATGCATATCCGTTATGTACAGTGGTATCAACATATTAACATTTACTCTTCCATCCCTGTTATATTCCAGGCCTTACCTGGAATTAATTTCCAACTAAGTAATTAGGAATTAGCTACATAAACAACCGGGAACAGTATTCACATGTTAAGCTACGGTAACAATCCACAGGGATGGGAAGAAGAAAGAAGAATCGCAATCTTAAACACATGTCCGTCAGATCATTTATTTGGAAGTATGTACTCGTAACTGTGCAATATGGGCGACAATCACAAATAATGAGCACCGGTAAATAAAGATGATACTAATTATATATTTTAATGATTTACCTTATAATTTCACAGTTGTCCAAAAATCTATGCAATTCATTAGGTTGAATAGGCCCTAGGCTACTCACAAAAATTTTAGCGGATGCATCTGCCTCAAAGATGTTGCTCCAAGTTGTAGCCATATGCGTCTGCTTCTCTCTTGAGCAGAAACCTATTTCAGGGTGAGCAGAGTAAGGATAACACCGGAATCTGAGTTGAAACGTTTTAATACAACTTATTCACTCTAACTGAGAAGTTGCCGACGAATGGAAACTGATATATCAATATCCGGAGTTGATTTATTTGAATCCACAACGTGGCCTTTTGGGACAAGAATGACGCTACGATCCGAACAAAAGTGTCCAAGGTTATATCTAGAATATCCTTCTCAGCTTTAATATTCTCCTAATAACTTCCTCTTTTGCTGAAGCCTCTAAGACCCCCACTACAAGCTTCTAATACGATTTTGCCACATCATTTCTGCATTACTGAAAATTTCTGCTTTCCACACTAATTTCTAAGAAATACTCACAGATATTCCAAGAATTGCAGGCTAGCCTGCCATACCTAATCTGGCAAATTTAGATAGTGATTTTGCCCTCTCTAATGCAGCTTACCGACCTACTTCTACGAAATAGCCTGAGAACTACCCCTCGCTAATTGCGTATTTAATGTCCTCTTACCCCCAGCCAAACTATACTCGTAAACTATTGCCAACCCCACAGCAGTGCACAAAATATTCATATTTAATTTTATTGTAAATATTAATTTATTGAATTCATTCATAATTTATGTATGAATATTCAGGATGTGTACTAGTCCTCAACCAGCTGTCCTGAAGTTTGAGTACTTAATATAGTTAAGAGCCATTTGTCAGCGAATAGATGATAAAAAATGTTCTGTATGAAGTATAGTCTGGAATGGGGTTTTCCTTGAAGATCTTCATCCAGCATTCTAGACTATTATTTATCTGATTTATGTCATTGATTTATAATTTTTATAAATATCGTTCTTACGTCTTCAATATACAGAGTGTTTCGAATCGACACCGAACGGACATATAGAAATAGTTGCTTGGCTTCTGTGTGACACATATAGATAGTTTTTACAGCCAATACAGCCGCATAAAATCTTCAGAATGAGTGTGGACTAGGCAGTGACGGAACAACGCCGCGTGCCTCACGCTATCGAACTTCGCCGGTAGGTGACAAAGCGTACCACCTGCTGTAGCTGTTGGTAAACATGCCGACATACTCCATGGCAGCTTGCTATTATTAAGAAATTCTCTGGCTTATGAAACCGCAATAAAGAAGCTATTGCTTAATTATTTTTTATATGTGTTTAACATGTTCCAACTTTCCGATATAACAGTCGATGGTGGCAAATAAGCTGGTGGGCATATGTAACTTAAACCTTTTAGAGGGAAGTTAATGTCAATGAGATTGAGGATGGTAGCATTAAATTATAAGAACACAGAACAATATCAAGGAATTGTAGATAAAGTTAACCAAAACTAAATGCCTTATGCAATGGGACAAAATTTTATTTCACATTGTTTAATAATACTAAATGAAGATTATTTGAAACTGAAAAGGAAGCTGTTGTAACTGGTTGAAAGTACTGTACAATTAAGATCTTAGCAAAATGAGCAACGTTGGAACTGCCCGAGTCATTATAGATTTTTTTCACAAATAACTGTCCTTCGCCCCATTACCTAAAGGCGAGGCTAGGCTCACTGATAAAGAGCAAGGAACAATGCTTTGGTTTTTGTGGCCGCTGCGTCCCAATAACAGCTTTTGAGGTTCGCGCACCAGTGATTCCTGCACTGTCTAATCACAAAATAACGTAATAGTTAATGCTGCATAAAATTATACCTCTGCCTGCCGTGCTGGGGGTCCCGGGTTCGATTCCCGGCGGTGGGGATGGGGATTTTTCTCCGACCAAGATAATTCCCCATTTTCCCCAGAGTCTGGAAGTATGAAAGAGAGTGTGAATGTATGTGATATAACGATTAAGGCCCAACGAATACGAGTTAACACCTTTGATATGTTCCAAAGGAGAATGGCCGCCGATATGACCACTGTAGTTAAATGGAACAAGGAAAAAAAATTATACCTAAGAGAATTTGGAAGCTGCGACACCGAGACTGGGACTAGTTAAGTTATAAACTACGAAACAACCTGTATATATCAGTATTTCGGTGAAATATAACGCTTATTCTTACCGGAGAAGTAAAGGAAGTTACAACCAGCGAAATGTTTGTAGTTTTGTAGTTATCAGATATTTGAGATAAAGCAGCGCTATCTCAAGTGTATTTTTATATACACTTTTATATACATATATAATCCATTCATTCTTATTGAAAGAAACGTGCAGCTTGGTAACTACAAAATTGTTCTGCATTAAAGTCGTAGAATTCACGGAACTAAACTCTTAATTTAAAATAAATTGTTTAGAGCTCATGTGCCTTGCCCACCTCATCCAAAGAGCTCTCCCCTCAAGTTAATTTTGCGAGGTTTTCTTTAACCTAAGTATTCTGGAGCAACTGGATCTCCAACTACAGCACCCATTTCGTTACGTTTATCCACCTTCGATATCTGTGACACCTTAAGGTTAAAGTGTCTTAAATGTTCAAAACAAATGAATAAGAGAATAAAATAAAGCGTTTTGTGACATTAACATGTCCAACGTGCTTCATTGGAACTTAAATTTTAGAGGTACTCATGGCTTAGTTTTAGGTTATCGCACTATATCATGGTATATATGTACATCGTAATTAACTTAAAGGGGGATTAAAATCTCTAGCCTTCAAATATTAAATCTCCTAAATTCTCACAATTACATAAAACTAGACTTATTTTCTCATTTCATCGATATACTGATTTTATCTAACAAAGTTTTTCATTAAGGAAGATAAAACGTTTTCAATTGCACCTTCTTTAATTAAAAACTATCTCAAGCAAATATATCCAACTATATCATTATCATCAAAGGAGATCAAGGAAAGCATTTGGAGATTACTTTTATCATCCTAACACTATATTCAGGTACATTTAAAGCTTTCCAAGAAAATGGGTCATTTATTCCAGAAAGTTCAATTATTTGAAAATATTGTTCTAAAAAAACTGAAGAAAATAAACTGGTATACATCTGCTAGACAGTTTGAGCACACAGAAGCTGTCAGTAGCACAAAATTAGAGAGCAAAACTTTTCCTAAATGATTGTTAAAAGTTTACTTCTCTACTACAAAGTTTTCAGGAGTTACGATTTTTTCTGTGAAGTAAATAATGCACAGCAAGTACAAAACTGCTATGTAGTACCATACTTAAGAACGTAATTGAAACTTAAGTTCTATTCCTGAAATTTATAAGATTTTATAAAAAGTTTCGTCTTTTACTGTGTGGAAAAATGTTACTCCAGGTTATGCAGGTAAATGCAACTTTAGGGAAACGAGTTGATGGCTTGAGCGGCATTTTTGGGTTTAAATCACTAATTTTTCTGGAATTTCCGTCACTTTTTCTGTCTACGAAATTGCTTCCATGCCTAAGTCTTTTAGGGCTACAGGTAGATACGGACTTGACAGATTTGGTGAAAATTCAGGTCTTATTGAGGAAAATTTGTTATCCTGGCCTCCAGCCCGACGTTTACCATAGGCAGAGGGAGAGGTCGTCGGGGTGCTGTATTGGAAACGTTAATAACTGTAGCTAAAATGAGTTTTTATTTCTAGTGCTCATCTTGCCCTGATCGAAATAATAAAATGTGTTAAATGTACAGAGGAACACATAGGATTAGGATTGCTACAGAGGGGATTAGGCACTACGACTGTCTTGATCTAATGTACCTATGCTCCCAACTGGGACACCCCCGAGAGCAAGGATGAAGCGAAAGGAGATCCCTACATTTTACTTAGATGGAAACCGGGTAGGCCAGGACAACGATCATTCCCCTTACTGTGGTTCGGAGAACGGAAACCAAACTACAGGAGCAAGTGTTTTACTCAGAGCATATCACCCTGCCATGTACCGCCCAGACACCTACCGACAGTTCTGCCCTGAAGGAAAGAAGGAAAGAAGGAAGGAAAGAAAGAAGGAAATAAAGAAGGAAAGAAAGAAAGAAAGAAGGAAGGAAGGAAAGAAAGAAAGAAGGAAAGAAAGAAAGAAGGAAGGAAAGAAAGAAAGAAGGAAGGAAAGAAAGAAGGAAAGAAAGAAGGAAAGAAGGAAGGAAGGAAAGAAAGAAAGAAAGAAAGAAAGAAAGAAGGAAAGAAAGAAGGAAAGAAAGAAGGAAAGAAAGAAGGAAAGAAAGAAGGAAAGAAAGAAGGAAAGAAAGAAGGAAAGAACGAAGGAAAGAAGGAAAGAAAGAAAGAACGAAGGAAAGAAAGAAAGAACGAAGGAAAGAAAGGAAGAACGAAGGAAAGAAAGAAAGAACGAAGGAAAGAAAGAAAGAACGAAGGAAAGAAAGAAAGAAGGAAAGAAAGAAAGAAGGAAAGAAAGAAAGAAGGAAAGAAAGAAAGAAGGAAAGAAAGAAAGAAGGAAAGAAAGAAAGAAGGAAAGAAAGAAGGAAAGAAAGAAAGAAAGAAAGAAAGAAACCAGATGAGAGATGATGTGAAGTGATAATGGAGGGACTAGAAATTCAGTGGAGGTAATTAACCAATCTAGCATTCGCCTGGCGGCCTGGGAAAACCCCCGAAAAACGCATTGGCCAGATGGTCAGTCACGATAATCGAACTCAGGTCTTCCGAATGCCACAGACAAAACCGCCCGAGCCAGAAAAAAAAGCAGAAAGAAACATTCTTTTCATTTGACTTTTAATGAATAAAGTAAATATTTGGAATGAATCTATGATATTCCATCGCTTAAATATCCACGCGGCTAAAGAAACCGAAGGATGATTATTATACAATTCTGTACATTTGTGAACAATTTACGATGAGAATCTAATTATAGGTAAAATGGAGTACACGTTGATGCTGTTCTATGTAGTGGACGCTTTGTAGAACTTGTCTATGTTTAAGGGCTATTAGAAGACCAAAGGACATTCTGTACAATAAATATGAGATTCGATACAAACGGCTAATAATTGTAAAACGTGGCACGACTGTGTTAAACATAAACGTATTTTACTCATATTTGGGGCACTATTTTGCAATGTGTAAACTTAGAACGATGTTTTCCAAAAATTTCGGCATGTTTGTGTTTTCCAGTAGATAGTGGTCACGTAATGTTGGTGATGTCACTACATGCGACGGGAAGTGCCATTCGCCATCGTTTTGGACGTGGATCCTCGGCCTGGCACGTGACTCAGCCAACGGAAGACGTTCTTCATTTGTCTCCCTGTTTTTCATTTCTTGTTGCCATTTCTTCCCCCCCCCCCCCAACCCATCTGATCCCCGCGTTTTGCTTTATCTTGTATCGCATCTCTCTCATGTCGGAAACAGTCTCCACTGTACTGTTTTATGTTCAGGCGTGTCAGAAATTTTACAGAGATAAGGCCAGTGTCCCCACATGCCTTTTCTTCGTCTTCTTCTTTACTAAGTTCACTATCAAGTAGCCAGTCGACGCAGTTCCACAACAGAATTCATCAATTGGACAGCGATCATATTGATCTTGAGCATTTCAAGAAAACACATTCCAGGCAGTATCTTTAAGAACATTGGAATACTATATCTGCCCAAACTGCAGCTGAAAAATCCTAGTAGCCAATATTACGAAAATTAGGGAAGTAATTTATTGTATTTTTTTCTGAAAAAAAAAAGCTTAAATATATGAGGGTATATTTTAGAGAGCTACTCAAAAGATACAGAGAGGCGACTGTGCAATTATGGTCATCACTTCATCTGGCACACGCCGAATCGTGCCTATCAAAGCACTAAATGTAAGCGTCATAATATTACGTACATACAAAAGGGTATTAAATTCTCTCTTCAAATATTCCCCTTTCAAATAAAACTTTTTGTAAACAATGATACAAGTATAAACACATGAAACCACAGGAAGGAATAAACTTATTAAAAATAAAGTGTTCATTTATGTGCAAAATAGAGCAGGCATCTTCATTTAAGATAAATAAGAAATATATTACTGTGTCTGTTAACACAGTATTTCTATTTATGAGAATACATAAAGTGGAAATGTTGGGCATACAAGTGTATAAAGATTATTTAGGCAAACCTATTATATGTTGCTTTATATAAGATAATGATACGTTGAAGAAGAAGGTATTGAAATGAGTCTAGTACACTCTGTTGCACCGGAAAATGAACGTTTGCATTAATTAACGAATAATGCTTTGCCTTATCTTATGTCGGAAGGATTCTTATTTATTTGCTGTCCAAACTAATTTCTTGGAAACAAGTTTCTTTTTAATTTCAGGTAAATTAGATACGAAAGTACTAGCTTATGAATAGAGCTCAGTATGTACCTATTTTATTCCTTTGTTTAGAAATGTAAACCTTACAACTTTTAAGTATGTTTCGTGCTTTCTGAAATAAAATATAGCAATTTTATACCTAATGCCCATAGTTGTCCAGTGCTGATAATGTATTTGTCAGTGTGTGACGCGTCATTAATATCTCTGCCTTAGATCATACTGCTGTCGGCTAAGGGCTCTCAGGATATTGTTGGGGTGGGTGTAAGAATACACGGGCACCAGTTTAGTTGGCTGAAAAATATAATGGAGCATGATAAATGAGATGTTTGAAACAAGTTGCCGACTGTTTTAGAATGTAGAAACAAACTTCTTGTGAATCTTAGCACGAGAAATTATGTAGTGTTATATTTGCTAACTTCTAAAGTATCAATGAATTCAAGGTTTAAAATGACTGTGTAAAGCAATCATAAGCTTATGTTGCCGTGAATCGCTGAAATTTTAAGCAGAAAATCCCCTGATTGTTACAGCCAGTTAATCACTAGCCCGTGAAGTCTTTAGTTGCTATGGATGGCTGAGGTAAAACACTTTTATAAACTATAAAAGACTGTAAGACCCACAAAGGTCTCGGGCACTTAAATACTCCTTCACCAAAGTTCCTAGTTTACATGTTCTTATTATCATATAAAAGAACTGTTGTTTACTCTGATAAATTCTAATTTTCAGAGCTAACGTGCTTCGTAGGCAGGCAACTATATGAACGCAATGATTTCTAGCTACCTGAAAACTTGAGATAATGGATTTCTCATTAGTTAAATTCACCGAAACGCCTAATTGCTCCACAAGCATTGACATAACTAAGCAATTGCCTTTTCTAAACATTTTAATTGTTTGCCTACTGACTTCCTTTCCGATGATGAAATAGTAATTCGTGACTATTATATTACACATTGATATGACAGTTATTTACTGCAATTTTTTTTTTAACCTGACAGTATCATTCTGTAACTTTTCTTGACTTAAGGAACCTATTTATATCATCCTTTTTGTACTAAGAACTTGTAACAACTGTTTTGCTAATTTAATAATTTTTGCCGGCTATTTAAAATATTATTTTTAATTCGATGTTAATGTTAGTATTGCAACGAATATTGCTAAACAAAAAGCCAATGGACCATTGCTGACAGATTGCCACCTAAGTTTGTAAACTCAGAATTCGTTCCATGATGTTTGCAGTTGAACTGTTACATATTATTGTAATTGCTTACGCTTTTATTACAATTTTTTATAGTTACACCAATTATAATTGGCGGATTTTATAATTGGCTAGTATAAGAAAATAGCAGCTAATTAGCACAATAAACCGTATGGTGAGGGTCAGCTATTTAAAGTGTTGCTTTACAACTGGGAAATTGAATATTTTATTATTAAGTGATATCTCTCAACGCTTTTCATAAAAAATAAATAACTAAATAAATAAATTGATAAATAAATATTACATAAATAAATAAGTCATAAATTAATTAATTTATTTATTATTAGATGACAAATAAATAAATACATTTTCAACAAAGGACAAGGGCGTCTTATTGCAGGGCTGCTGTTGGGAGCTCATTAGGAAGCAATCCTTAGAGTCGAATGCTAGTTTACTATTGTTTAGTAAATTGATTTTTTAAACCCTACAGTTTAAATTATTCTATTATTATTCTATTCTATGGAACTTAAATTTCCAAAACAAATATTTTCTATCCCACGTGAATGAAAAACAATATCTACTGACCAAAACACCACAAATCAATTTCAACAGAATTTCAACAGTAATATATATCTCAGTAATCGTTACAAACCAGCGTTGTAACGTAAATCTATCAAAGATGGAAATTACTTAAAAGCTGGTAATACAACTGAAGGTGCAAACTTAAAAAAATGATATTTACAGCTTACAGCTCAATAATAGAATGGTATTGTAAATTTAAATATTACTGATGGAATGTAGCTGTTTGACATTAGATACTTCTATACTCTCATGTTAAAGTGATTTTAAGTAAGCCTTGTTGTAGTGCTACCTTAAATCTCTTAGCCCTATTGTGTTGAGCTCAACTTATGAATAAACATCTGTTTTAAATAGGATATGAAAGGGAAATCGTAAAGGAAACCATATTCTACATGAAAGTCGCTGCTTTGTAAACGTTATTTTAGGATGAAAATATGGATAGCAAGACTAACATTATTGTTATTATGGAAAACAATATAATGATGCTGGATCTATCCCTTTAATAGAATTATCATTATTAGTATTGCTCAGAGGTTATTAGTAAGCCAAATAGCAGTTTCATTTTTATGTAGCTGAAATTAATTATATTACCCAGGAGATTTAGAAATGTACTTGGCAGTGGAGGCACTGTTATCTGTTTACGCCGCACAACTGGCTGTCGGGGAGGAGAGGTGAACAGCATGTCACAAAGATGTGTACTTCTATACAGTTCGCAAAAGTTAAAGGCATATGAACGCTGGCCAATGCTCAAGTAGAGCGCTGTTGCCAAGTTTAGTACGTGCACCTGCAAAGGTTCCGTATAAGAGCAGTTTTACCCGCCAGCAAAGGTTTTGGTATTCTTCCCGTAATTAAACAACACATTAAATGTTCCTAAAACATTAAAATCTTACCTTGACACACGTCACAGCAGTGGAACAGCAAGCACGGTTTCCAATCCAGTAACTCGCTTTCCGACTTCATGGATCTTTACCGGAGATTGAAATACAGGTAGGCTCCCTTTTTCTGAGGACAAAGCTGCTTCACTACTAATTGTGTACACTACCTACACCACAATGTTACAGGGTTAATTACTCGGATTTTCAAAAATCTAGTTTCCCTATATCCTAGATTGGAGAGCTTTCGTAAAAACTTGCTCATATTAAATATTATTGTTCTGCCCTGAGAATGTATCACTTCACGCTTGTTGATCGAAGAATCACTTGTCCCAGCTTCGAGGTACATGTTTACGCACTCGGATCACAAACACCGGAAAAACGATGTGTATAATAATGATAATTTAATATAATATTAACAATATTTCAGCTCGAGTTCAACACACGACTTAACGATGCCATTCACTTTAACAAAACGACACCTCTACTCTGAAAACGAACTGAAAATTAAGTATGTTTCAAACTGTAATAGTAGGTACATTATTTATTTAAGCTTGAGATATTGAGAGGAAAGAATGTTGTTGTTTTTCAGGCCTATCTGTGTTGGATGGATGGATGTTGGTTGTAACCATAACCATGTGAAGGTAAAAAGTGCATCGCTCCCGTTATAAGTATCCTAAAGACAGGATTTTTGTACGGTCATGATCAGAAAGTAAAATTCTCTCTTGTTACAAGATTGGCATCTGTCATTTTCACATACTTATCCGTAACATTTAACCATAACATGTGAAGATAAAACGTGCATCGCTCGTGTTCTAGATATGGTTGAGACAGGATATTTATACCGTCATGCTCAGAAAATAAAATTGTTTCTTATTATAACATTGGCATCTGTCATTTTTCAAACATTTATCCGAGCGAGATGCGTGTACCACGAGATGCACGAGATGCGTGTACCACATTCTGTAGCGCTGGTAGCAGGGGCCAGCTCAGGATTTGCTAGAGTCTGCAGTACGGCCAGCCTCCATATGTCTAACTTTTGCGAAGATTATAGAATGTAGAAAATATGCCACGCTAAGGAGCAGAACAAAATTTATTTATTATTGTGATGTGTAGATTCAGATTCCTACACATCCGTTTC
>CM060952.1:134170884-134358384 GCA_030765055.1 Mantis religiosa | reverse complement strand
GTACAGTAAACTTCCAGAACAACGGCATGAAATGTCAATATTTATTTGCACTTTTAAAGTTTCGTTGATTCCTCACACAAAGATTATGTCAAGATTGTTGATTAATCGTTACTAATATTATATTTACATAATACAAGACATTATGTATGACCGCACATGTGCTCGCAAAAATCATATCATCGATTTTCTTAATTTTTCACCACAGAAAAGACCAACTCTAGTTTAGTTTCATAAATTAATGCAAGATTAAAAAGGATTGGAAAAGCCCTTATATCTCCGGGCTATAAAGGAACTTGCTTTAAGTTGAGAAGTCATTGTGTAGATACAATAGATACTCACTCTGAACGGTACAAAAACAAAAGCAGGTTACATTTTATTGCAAGAAATATACATTACCTAGTTGTTAAGCAAATAAAAGACAAAGTTTAAAAAAGGACGGTCTATTCTATGTATTTGTTTAATTGCCAACTTTTAGCTCTATAGGTACAAATGTATTTATAGTGGGACATTATTATCTATTTAGTTCAGTGTGATAAGTTTGTTCTTCCCTTCGTCTAACAATTTTATCGCAAACATCAACAATTTATTACCATATGTTTTCTGCACAGTCGTAACCGAGTCATGAAGTAACGCCTTACAGTGTAGACCACCCGTTTTGTTTCCTCGTTTTCACACTTCAATACCTGAGTTGCCTCCAGGTTAGTCTTGGGCCATTAGGCTTGTAGAAAGCATTGAAATTCAACTATTCATCAAAAGAAATAAGTATTGAAAATGCAAGAATAAACACTAAATCGTATCGTATCTACCGTAGCTCAATCGGTAAAGCACCTGCCTGCCGTGCTAGGGGTCCCAGGTTCGATTCCCGGTGGTGGGGTTGGGATACCAAGATAATTCCTCATCTTCCGCAGAGTCTGGAAGTATGAATGAGAGTGCGAATGTGATCTAATGATTAAAACCCAACGAATTCGAGTTAACATCTTCGATATGTTCCAAATGAGAACGGCCGCCGATATGATCATTGGGGTTAAAGGCGAGGTATAAATGGAACAAATAAAAACAAAAATAAACACTAAATCATCAATTAAGCGTCTTTAAACTTAATTTCAAATTTTGTTCCCTATACAAGCATAAAATATGTGTTGTTTGTTAATGACGTCAATTTCTAGGGTATCTAGCATTCGGTATTCTGGAATTCCCCCCAGCAGTTGTTTCACATGACTGTCTAGAGCTGTCGCTTTTAAACACAGTTTACATCGGTATCGGCTGGATCTGAACCCACGCCTTGTTATAAGTGGGTCAATGTCTAACCATCCAGAACAACATGAAGGTGTAAGTTTTAGATAAGACAAACAATGAAAATTTGGATTCTTAAGAATTGAGGCTGATTCCTTTATGCATTTTTAGTTCTTGCGAGTGACTTCATCAGCTGTTTTCGCCAGGCCTGTCCGCGCTGCTTCACTCCTCCCAAGAACCCGTCCCACCTTCTTTAACAAAAATAATATGTATAACTTACATATGCCATGCTAACTCGGAGATAATAGCCAATCTGAAAACATACAGAGTGCATGGAGGAGCTTCTCATTTACGTGAAAGCTAAAAATTGCTGCAAAGATTTGTCAGGTCTATCAACATCGTCAGATGAACAGGCATCACCCAGCTCACATCAAGTTTTTAACGGAGACTTTTAAGTGAATCCTACAGCTTACGTCCTAACAAACAACTGACGCACTCTAAAAAGTTACTTGAAATGTTAGAACTTTTCCTGTATATTCAACAAGGCACCATGAATGTACAGAAGCTGGTAGCAGCCATAAGCGCTATAGAGTTGCTTGCAATATGCGAACTTTTTAATATTTTCATCTACCATCTTGTTCACGTTTAAGAAGCCTTAACCACATAAGCAAATTATTTTCGGATTTGGAATTATTTTAATTGTGTTCACATAGAGGACATTTAACTACCACAGAGCATTAAATAATGTTTATTCCTATGTATCGCAATAAAATATAAAACATTTCGTTTTTAATTTTTATGAACCATATTAAATATTTTACTTAACTCGCTGAAAAAGAAAATTTACAGTAAGGCTTTTAGCTGGACATTTATGAATGAGAAGCTTTGTGTTCTCCTGCACTTGCATGAATCAAATGATGACGCGTATCCCTGAAAATAACAGCCTTATGGGCAATATTCGTTCTAAACGGGATTAAGTGTAATCTCTGTTAAGTGGTGGAGTGTAAACACGAGTCGTGTACAATTTACGACTTCTGGCAGTTATTTCCTAAGATATGGTGGTATGAAAGACCAAGTCATACATTTCTTATGTTCCACAGCTGACATTTTTATTGTGTCATTAAAGATAAGTAGGGATGTATCAGCAGATTATAACTGGCTCTATCTGCTACGCAAAGTTAGTTTGTTGCTCACAGTGCTGAGAAGGCTGAACTACAATATGTGAGTACATATTTCCTATAATTACTACTACTTCCACTACTTGCTTGTACTGAGAAGGGAAGCATTGCATGCCACCTAAAAATTCAACGTAGAAGTTCAAGTCTCCCAAAATTAAGAAAAACATTTTTAGAAAAATTGCTTAAATGTCAAACTTCGTATTTTAGTTGAATATCTTCCAAAGGTACGACCGAAGATCTTCAAGCAAATCATCCACTTTAGTCGATTGTCATAACGTTGGTTTTAACGATGTTTTATTAAAATATCGTATTTTTAAGGTAATTGCATAATAAATGCCATTCATATCTTCAATTTTCTGGAAATAACTCGTTAAGTCCCATTTATTCAATTAAGAACGTTACTACACGAATCATTTTCATAATGTTAAAAATACAGTTTGTGTTAAATCCAAATTTTAATGTTAACTATTCTAGATATTTTTTCTTGTTAGTTTGAATGACAAATAATTTTTCAACTGAAAATTAGTCTTTTTATTGCTTTGTTTTTATGGCCACGAAAAATAATCACATAGTGATTAAACGGGTTATTATTATCGACTTCCTTTACTGTATTATGCTTCCATCTTTACGGAATTCATAAATGCTTAATAAAGATTTAATTTTATTGACAAGCAGTAAGAGTAAATAGGACAATAATCTTCAATTTGAATAGTGTATAAGAATAAGTAGAGAATGTCATGTGAACGGAACGCATCCGATTTTCTTTCTGGAATTAAGATGAACTTCCATATCGCTTAAGCATGTTGTATTCCCCTTGTACCTTCAAAATAAGGAAAACATGTATCAAAATATTTATCTCATTGATATAAAACAAAAGATGTAAGATTTTGTGTGGAAAGAAAGAAATGTGATATAATACATGGGATTATTTATTGTTTTGTTTTAGTTCATGGGTTTTCTTCATCACATAAAGCACAGGTACATTGAATGGTGTTTATAAATTCAATAGAAAAACTAAGCACTTTTACCAAGTCTTATTCTCTGTGCTGTGACATCACTGACTTTTGTATATACAGTCAAGGCCTTCAAACATGTCTTCTCCGTTCTATTGCTATAAGACGTAGAGGCGTATTGACCTTTAGTGACGAGCGCTGCGATCGTATATCTTGCTGATTAGAATGGCGAAATATCAATAAGTTGGCGTACAGTACGTGGCGAAACTTAAAACACACCTGGGAGCTACGTGTCTGATATGTAAGGTTAGCAATTATTATACGCAACACGAGTGCATAATAAAAAGCTATTTTAATGATTATAAATGCATTAAATATGTACCCACGTAAATATACTCTGTAATATTTGTCAAATAATAGAAAGGAGGCCTTTATTTTGCAATTTTCATAACGGAAAAAGGAAAGAGAAAATTAACTGAATTAGTTTCTACACTTTTGTTATTAAATGACAATTGCAACTATAGGAAGTGCATGGTAATGTAATTAATATTCTAGTGTGATCAATCTGTACAACGGGAACAATTACTTAAAAGGTGATTTACGCAATTGGCAAAGGCGTATGCCAAACATATCCATCAGCAATGTTATGTCACAGAAGGATGTCTCACTGTCATTATCGTATACAAATCACCAACATCGAGCTTCTTGTTTCAGTATTCTATATCTTTTCCCAATAATTATCAATTCTCTCCTAGTTACAAAAATAAACTGTCATTAATGGAAAATTTTTCGTATTAACTAATTTCCGTAATTATAGGAAATATGTGGTAATACGAGGTGCCTTCAAGTTATAACACCTCTTTTTTCTGGAGTGGAACCAGATACGAACTTCTGCTTTTTTAAAAGAAGTACACGTGGACACTTTGTGAATGCGTGACAGAGATGGCAGCACTGTACAGTGCATAGAACTCTAGTGGCAGGGACAAGAGTTAAGACTGTTTAGTGCTCAGCTGGACAGCGCTTTCAGACTGTAAAGCGACACAATGAGCAAGTTGATAGGAATAACTAAATTACTTCTAGGCTAATAGATTGTATAAAATTTTGTGGGACGTTTGAGCTAGCACTCACTAGAAGTAGTGGTGGTAGCAGTAGCAGATAGTGCTAGTGTGTATTTTAAGTGTAGGTCTTTTGAACAACCATATTTTCTTTCCAAGAACCCCCACTGGGAGAAAAGGATATCCTTACATATTCTAGCAAGTCGAGGCTTTCAGTTGGGCAATCGCTTAGGTGTAACTAGTGCTTAAATATTGACATAAGTGGCTGGAAGATCCGATCCAAAATGCATTCAGCCCCAATTTGTTCATGGGTGTCAATTGTGTATCTACCTGAAACGCCAGATTGCAAGATCTCATTCACCAGTCGGGAGACACTCGGAACGCTAACCACGCCCCACCCTCCACTACTGTACCGCTTTCATGACGATTATTGTGGGAAATGGGGTCCAGCGTTCAGACATAGACCTTGTCCAGCATCGGACTCTTTTGTCGTTTTTTTATTTGCATATCACTTTTTTATGGTTGGCTTCATATTAGCAAAACTCCAGCCATAACCATTACCAAGAAAATAAACACAGAGATCAAGAACTGACGATAGGTAAACCAGTCCCCAAACACAATCCGAATGGTGGAGGTTTGTTTTCTATGACGTCACGGCATAAGTAAAAACTTCCCTTCGTCCTGGCTTAAATGCTTGGAAATTCCTATGCCCACTCTCATGTTTTAAACAAACTCGTTAGAGCAATTTTTTTTAGAAAATAAAGGAATAACGAAACACTTAATGTAAAAAGTAATTTCAGATAGTTATTTTTCTTCTTTTATTCTTCATAGGGAATTTTGTTTAAATTACGTGCTAATTCATTAAGTAATATCGGACGATGAATGAAATGGATCAAATGATGCTCCAATACGCCCAGGGTTGTAGAGCTTAGAGTGAGGAGACATTCACCTTTCAGGATAGGTGATAATCCCAGAAAGAAAGCCTTATCCAGATAGCTCACCCTGACCGAGATTCAAACTAGGGATCTTCTGAATGTGAGGCAGACACTCCACCACATACGCTAAAGTAATAGGATGTCATGTGGCATCTTTAAAAGAAGCTGAACTTAAATAAAAAGAACTTGGCATTTATAGGATTTTTCATTTTTAGTTATACTGCATTCTCTCTCTCTCTCTCTCTCTCTCTCTCTCTCTCTCTCTCTCTCTCTCTCTCTCTCTCTCTCTCTCTCTCTCTCTCTCTCTCTCTCTCTCTCATACACACAAGCACACGCATACGCATACGAATATACACATTCGAGAGGCCCGG
Organism: Mantis religiosa; assembly: GCA_030765055.1. Taxonomy (NCBI): domain Eukaryota; kingdom Metazoa; phylum Arthropoda; class Insecta; order Mantodea; family Mantidae; genus Mantis; species Mantis religiosa. The sequence continues at coordinate 134,352,659 of CM060952.1, read as the reverse complement.
GTTTGATTTCCCTGGCCGATTTCCCGGACCCATGGGTTTTTTAGGAAGATTACCCGGGTCACTTCATTTCATCTCCATTATCATTTCATCATCATCATCATCATCTCTCGTCTGGTGGCTTATTTCAGGGTAGAAGTGTCGACGAGTGCTCCGCGCTGCATGGTAGGATGATATAGTCCTGGCAATCGCTCCTTTCTTCGGTAGGACAATTTCCGGTCTCCGCTTTGACCTGGCGGGCTACTTCCAGGCCATGTTGGATAGGATGTCGATTGTGCTGGCCTGCTGAGGGAGTTTCCAACTGGTAAATAGTAGGAAATCTGCCCTCTGCACTGCCGTGACTCCTTGGATCGACCGCCCTCTGTCTCCCCTCATCTCAACGTTCCTCCCGAGAATCCCCCAATCGGCTCTCAGGTATAACAAACGACATGTTTCGCTTCCGAAAGCACTCCGTAGAAATCCTAATCCTATTGGTTTCAATATATATTTTGTAGCTGTTACATAAGAACATATAGCAGCCGTACGTTTTATATATTACATACCTGCTTCATACACAAGTTAAGGATAAATAAAATAACGCCTTCTTAAAGTACAATGAAAAAAACACAACATTTCAAAAAAGCAACAGGAAATATTTTTAAAGTTACTGCTACAAAAAATTACACACACACACACACACACACACACACACACACACACACACACACACACACACACACACACACACACACACACACACAGACACAGACACAGACACAGACACAGACACAGACACAGACACAGACACAGACACAGACACAGACACAGACACACACACACACACACACACACACACACACACACACACACACACACACACACATATATATATATTCGTGTGGAGGTTGTAGCTCTGAATCGGAGAGAAAATCCAGGATTGCATGATGAGCTTGAAGCCCGTTATGAGAATCAGGAAGGAAATCTTCTCACATTAGATAAAATGGATGACATGAAAGGCTGATTATAATAGGAAAGATTTTGTACTGACAATTATTTATAAAATTCGCATTAATAATTTTAATGGTGGTGTTTTTTACCATACATTTGCATTAATTTCGTGCAAATTTTTGGGGAGAACTATTACTACATCTAATCTGTTATCGTTACCATCACGGCTTAGCTGTTCAACAATGTCACAAAGCTCTTTGAAATAAAAAAGCATATCAGAATCACAAGTGATATCACTGGTATTAAATGCATTTAGTTGTTTAAATGCTGGTATTTGATGATTTAAATCACCTATACTTGATTTAGTAACTAGCCTAGAAGGTTCAAACAAATGGTATAGCCTTTATGGTTATTACATCATGAGTTCCTTTTGCACAATGGAGTTTAATTTAGACACAAGTGTTACGGTAGCAAACTTTTAGATTCTCTTCTACTACTTTTCTAACACTGGGACCCATGATATGATCTACAAGTGCACTTACTCTGTTTCAAAAGTGAACACTCTCTAATATTTCACATTTGGTTCTCAGCGAGTTAATTCGGGATAAAACAAGATGAGCCAAGTTCTCTTTTTATTGCAATTCTAATATAGTTAGTTACTAACACTCCCCACATGGCAACCTTGGCCTTCGGGGTAACCTCACCCCACCAAGTGATGACCGGACCCATTTCTCAGGTGGAGGCACCCAGAGGGCGGTGTCCATTACCTCCGATGATAGGGTGATAGTGAAGATGGCGGTGAGGTGAGAGGACCTACAGTTTTTACCGTGGACTCCGAACCACGTTGGGCATAGGGGATACTTCACGTGTGCTAGACAGAGGTGAAGGTGTGGATAGGGCCGACTTAAAATCGCCAACCCCAGAGCCGGGAATCGAACTCGGGACCCTTAGAACGGGAGCCGCGAACGAAACCACCGCGCTACCCCGGCGCCCTTGAAATTCTAATATTGGGTCTGTTATTAATCTGCAATTTTCAGAAACAAATATTGTTGCTGTTGTACCTTTACAATATTGCAGCACTTTTCTAAGAGCAGCTGCCTAGAAGTTCAGTACCTTCTCAGTACCTTTAGTCAGCATAATAGGAGTTTTGTTGTTGTTGTTGTTGTTGTTGTTGCAATTTACGTCCTCCAACGTTAAGTCCAAGGCAGCCCGCGACCGTAAAGTGAGATTTGTGGTGGACAACACGGCGCTAGGGCGGGTTTTCTCCGGGATCTCCGGTTTCCCCCGCAATCTCATTCGTACGGTGCTCCATCTTCATCTCATGTATCATCAGTGTCATCGCCTGCGATGCCGTATGTAGTAAAAGCGGGCTTTAAACACTACACATTTCATTTCATTTCCAACGTTAAGTCATATCGGACGATGAATGAAATGGGTGAAATGATGCCCAAGTGAGTCCAGGGTCCATAGAACTTAGAGTTACCCGACATTCGTCTTTTAGGATAAGAGAAAACCCTGGAAAAACCTTATCCAGGTAACTCACCCTAATCGAGATTCGAACTCGAGCCTCTTGAACGTGAGGCAGACACGCTACCATCTACGCTACTGAGACGGGCAGTTTTTGTTGTGCACGGTGTGGTGCACAGTTAGCATACGACAAACAGTTCTCAGTATCACGCACCAGTCGGATGCTGTGGTGTCAGTTTGTGTCAGTTTATTGTTGCACCGCTAAGCTGTTATTTCAGTGCGCATGATGTCCTTGTAATGGCTTTGTTAAGCGTTAAATTTTATCTTGCTTTCATTAAATTTGTAAACGTTTTTTACACGACTACTTCCTTCATGCTATGAAGATGTGAATGTTAAATTAAAGTTATATTTATGCAATTTGAAATAAATGTAAATTCTTCTATGCAGAAGAATACTGATATATATATTTTCTCATTTATCGCTAAAAAAAGTATTATTCTCGAAAAAAGAAAAAATTCGCGAAAATTTGCGAAAATTTTTTTAAAAACAAAAACTCTTTAAATGGTGCAATGAATAGCATGAGTAACTGGGTAACCTATACTCCGCTTTACATATGACAAAGTCCATATATGGCCATTATTTTATGTACCGTAAAGGTAACTATAAGTATAAATAATTAATATAAATAATCAAAACGCGTAAGCAGCATAACATTGAAATGTTTTAATGTCAGCGAGGTGTTGCCATAAAAAGGAAGAAAAGACAGAAAAAAAAAGAATTGCAGAACTTTCAAATGTGTTCTTTATACGAACAATTTTCAGTAGATATTTGCAACAGGGTACTGTCGAGTACGTCTAATGCTATAAAAATAAAGGAAATGTATACAGACGGTTTTTTTTTTTTTTTTTTTTTTTTTTTCCCTATTTCTTACGTTTCCTAATCAAAATTTTTTCCACAAAAATTCAATAAATTGCCAAATTTGTTGTTTATTTAGCTTATTGCTCCTCCACACTGACATTAAATAACAGAAGCTATATTAAGTAATCCAATACAATGTATAGAGGGGAGTACTAACTTTAACACTATAACTACAATAGGCATAGTATACGATGGTTCATTTACAACCATAAACATTTTGATTAATGCAAAACATTTTTATCTACAGTAGATAATGATTAGTAGATAAAGATGTAGATTTAGTTTTAAACTAATTTACAACACTCCTTCAAAATCCATAATGATGTTCCGGTATGCTTCTCTTCGCTTTTGCTTTTCGTTGAATGAGAACACCGCTATCGGTTGTTATTCTGTACTCATACACGGGTAGTGGCATCTACTGAGCAGGTACGCAACTGCGTGATGGGCCACCACAAGGCACTACGAGTGCAGGTTCGTCAGAATTACAATCAGTCGTCAAGTCTGTTAAATAACTAAGTTGCATTTTACTTTGCATTTGCGATTACTCTTTATCTCCATGATTACAGCCGCACTTCTGCACATGCATCAAATATTCATGCCATTATGTGCTTTAGATCTATTAACTTACTCTACCCAGACATTTTATTAGATGGTTTAACGCGTTTTTATTTGTGCACTACTTATTCTTCGCCGTAGAGTGAACCCTTTTTTGTAAACAGTCACATTAATATAATTAAATCTAATTAATCTGTAGTTTCAATATTCCTCCTTATTTTGCAATAATTGGTCAGTCAATTAAGTTGATATTTTCCTATTATTCTCGCCTGTTTCAGTTTAATCTTATTAGGACATTATTCATTTCTTATAATCCATATATGTTTCTTAATTTACCCGGTGAAATTGTACAAAGCCTGTCATATAGCACACCTACAACCCGCCTTAGTGAACGCATGCTCAGACGTAAGTAGATCTATTGTGTCTAACAGCGATATCTGAGAGGAAAGTGTGAGGTGAAGAAAAGGGCAGTGCGACCAATGCCAAGATAGGAGTCAAGATGGGTTCTGGACGCCAACATGAGTGCACTCTCAGGCGGTCCATTACACCGATCCGCCGCAACACACAAACTCACTTAACCACGCTCTCGAGCTTGACTGATGATACATTTAGATCTGTTTCCTCCCCTGAAATTCGACCACTGTCTAAGGAAAACTACGAAGAATTCCAGAGATAGAGTACCTTGTCTTTAGGCTAATGCCTGAGTTTGAGACAGTAAAATCAAAGCTTTTGGTCATTATATTTTTTCATAGATAGCACTTAAACCTGCTATGTTAATTAATCTCTCATTTGATGTTAGTGTTTTAAAACGAGCTCAGGTGGAATGGATCAGGCGGTTTCGTTGGTGGTCCGTACTTGGGAGGTGCGGGTTCGCTTCCCACGGCTGAGCTACCTGACCATCGGTTTTCCGGGGCTCTCCCCGGGTCACCATGGGAATGCTGGGTATGTTAATTAGATCCCACGTATTTCCTGTCCTTACATTTCATCTCCATTATCATTCTCCATCATCTCTCATCTGGTTGTCCTTTTCAGGGTATAAGTGTTGGCGGGTGTCTCGGCGTTGCATGGCAGGATGTATACTCTTGGTGAAACTTATTCCTCCGGTAGGATGGTACCCCACCTCAAAACCAGGGAACCGACAAGCGACTCCACGATAATTTCTGTTACCTAGGTTACGAAACCACCCCCTTGCGGATGGAAGTGGATACGGCACTTGGGTGCAACAACCCATCCAGGAAGACTACTCTGCCGGGACATCAGTGATCTAGCACACCAACTACTAGCTCTACAGATTAGTACCGGAGATATCTGGGTGTCTCACAACCCCGTCTTTGGCAGAACCAAACATGCTATTTTTTTCTTTCACAGTTTCTACTTTTTTTCTTATTTAACCGATTTTTCATTATTTCCGTTTATTTTTTATCTGTTTTCCTAATTTCACAAATATTCACTATACACATAAACACCCATGCCCAAGGCGGTACTCGGACCCGCGACCCTCTACTCGGCGGAACACTAGAGGCATACGCTTTAGCGACCATGACTACGAGGGCCGGCTACTTCGTAGGTATACTGAAAACGTCCTGTTAAGGTTTCACCGTAAATGTCTGTTTTGAAACCCCTTGAATCTCTCCAAAGAATGTTTAGAAAATGTTAAGAGCGTTTATCTGAACAGCATAATTCAAAAGCGAAATAGATATTTTGTTTTGCATCTTTTGAGAATGCTACGAAAACATTATTAAAAAAACACTCCTACTCCAAACTATTCTGTACATGAATAATTTTTTTTTGAAAATATTTATTAATTCAAAACGAGTCTAACGATTTGGATTAAGATACAACAATTTTACGATATTTTCTTCTCAAATGAAATATTTCTGGTATTTCTGGCAATAGCCTATGAAGTTCTTTTCTTTCTGAATGTCTTTGCATAGCTAAGAAACCTAACGGATAGAAACAAACAGTTGATGTGTGCAGTGATATGACTGTTCACTCTTGTACAAAGTATTTTTAGAAACGCTAATTCTTCTGTCTATTCTAATAGATAATTCCACATTTGTAGAAATGGGTTTACTACTCATTTTTATTATATGGGAACCGCAGAATGTGTAGATTTTAGCGATAGTTATAAATTTTAAGAGCTGATTGATATGTGTGTTTTCGACAATCCATTCTCTTTTAATGGCCAGAACTTTAAAAAACGAAATACTTCCTATTTAGGCAAAGTATAAATAATTTGAAACGTCAAATATATTACAAGGAATATGTAGAAAATGCTTATTTCTATAAAATATTATAATTGATATAAATTGCATGTTTTAATGAAATCTACATTTTTGTGTTGTAAGATTTTTTCCATCTTTTATGGTCTACCAGTTACATAAAAGTTGTTAGCTAATTCACTGGATCTTACATTTTACCTATTTTCCGTATGACGTCTATGTAATAAAATGTTAGCTGAGTCCGAATATCTCCTTATATTTTTTGGATTTCTGGACATATTATTAAATGTACCCTAACCCTATCCATAATGGTGTGGTTGCTTGCAAAGGATGCCCTCTGGTGAATTGTCCGGCTAAGCAGTCAAGACCGGCAGCTAAGCGGAATATTGCTTCTGATTTTCTTCGTGGTTAATCAGCGATGTATTTAGTCCCTCCAAAGATTACTCTCCAGTTTATCTGCACTTGTTTTAAAATCTTCTTGTTAAAATTACTTTTTATTGTTAATTTTTTATTTGGCAGATGGAAAGATAAATTATCACTTGTTTGTCCCTTCTTGCCGACATATCAGCTAATCCCACATGTGCTGGGACCCTCTGTGGAACTAATTGTTTGCCTAAATTTTGTAGCTGCTTCAAATGAATGGAGTATTTAATTTATTGTAATACTACTTGAATATTAATTTTTATTGCTAGTAGTGCGGATTTTGAATCACAAAATATTGTTACCTATTTCAAATTATATACAATTTCCATAAACAGATTTTACGCTGGTACTAATGGCTGTTATCTCTCCATCAACATATTTTGTTTTTGGACTACTGATAAATAACAATTGAACAGCTTTCCAGCACCAGCATTCCCAGTTTTTCCTAATCTGTGTAAATATATAAACACTTTTGTTCTGGTAGTGTGTGTAGTTGTTTCTAGATATGATAATTTTATTTCAGCTGTATCATGTTTTATAGTTCAGATATTTCCAGTTAATTGATCCCGTGTTCACGAGGCTCATGTTGAGCCCAGTTATGCAAAAGTCCCCTAAAATTAAAAGGAGTTTGCGAGGGATCTCAAATGGATTGATGGCATGATTCTGCACCACTATGAGGCGACATTTGTGACAGGTTCTCCCGGTTGGGATGCTCCTGTCCCCAGCAGATGCAGCTGCGTCCTGTCCGCGGGGAAGGTACCAATGTTCCAGGTCTTGACTTGCCTCAATCTGAACTTCTGCTCAGATCCGGCATCTCAGAATGAACAATTTCTTTAGATGTTACCCTCGACTTCTGCAATCGAAGCATGAATATCCCTTACCTAAGGTTTGAAAATTGTAGCAAATTTCTAAATGAAGCGTAATAATCGTTCAACTTCCTTTAAGATATTGCAATTTTTAATGCAATGTTTAATGAATAGAAACCCATTGTAACAGAAATTAATAAATAACTTCATAAACGTCGGTTTCCTTCAAAATATTAACTTGAAGTCGCGATCCCTCACACTGATAAGTATTTTTTTTAATTTATTTATAACCCGCCTTTAACTGCAATGGTCATATCGGCGGCCGTTCTCCTTTGGAATATATTGGTGTTAACTCTGTTCGTTGATTTTTGCTTTTTAATCATTACATCACGGACACATTTGCACTCTCATTCATACTTCCAGACTCTGGGGAAGATGAGGAATTATCTTGGACGGAGAAAAATCCCCACCACCGGGAATCGAACCCGGGACCCTAGCATGGCAGTCAGGTGATAAGGTTTTGTTTCCTAACTCGACGACGTTCATACACAGAATGACCCTAACTCTGGTTAATCTGAAATTACTGAATTTGCCGTTGCTATGACAACTCAATTTCTCATTGTTGCACGTCATCTTTCGTGAATCCACTTTTCATTACCATATTAGGTAATTTATATAATGCTTTGTTTAAATCATATTTTAAACAATTTTTAATTCAAATAACACTCTTTTATAAATTCATACTACTTTTATACTTTTATCTTCGTTAAACACATTAATATTATCCTTTTCCCATGGTTTGCCTTTTCACCTATGCAATCACAAGTTTACTTTCAATTGTTTCTTATTCTCGTTCACTTTGTACTTAAGATGTTAATGATTTCCATTGAATTCTTTTCTTAATAAATTTAAAACAACAAAATTGAGCTATAAACAATGTTTAGGGGATTAGAATAAAAATTAACTGTTACATCTTGCAAAGAATAAAAATTTCTTAACATATCAACATTCTTGGAGCGATACTTGAAAATTGGTTCATGCAAAGGATAGGGTGTGATTTTGTTGAAAATCTTTGTGTTGCATTTTTGGATGAGGTTGAGTTTGAACATCAACTTTGGTATTTAACCATGTTTTTGTTGTTGAGTTATAATGTACACATACACACACATGGGCCTTTTTCTAAAATTAATGTTCTTATTCAAGGACCTGAAAATGCTTTCGAATATAATCTAGCTCACAAGTTTTTGAGTGAATGCAATGCGTGCATTTCTACCTACGTGGCAGAGAAAATGAAGATATCAGTACAATTTTATTTCAAGTTTTTTCGAAGATACTTGTTCCTCCCCTTCCCCTCTTTCTGCTGGATCTGCAAACAGAAGAGGAAATTGCAAAGCCATCACCTAGCAGCCATACATTAAAATATTTGACTAACGCTCAAGCCTACCACGTTTCTTTATTCTCGTTGTGAAAAGAAGAATAAGACCATTTATATTAATGTTTATGTTGATTAACATAAAATAGAGGAATATTCGCCCACGCTGATGAGCACAATTAGTCGGATGTCGGAGTCGGGTTGACAGGCACACAGGCTTTGCAGATTTAGGGTTTATTTTAAACTTGATATACAGATTTATTCTAATTCTTATACAGGTTTAAAGGTCCCCTGAAAACAAAATAAAACTCTGTGTGTGTGTGCGTGCGTGTGTGTGTGTGTGTGTGTGTGTGTGTGTGTGTGTGTGTGTGTGTGTGTGTGTGTGTGTAAAGCGCCATCCAATACCTAAACTTCTGCTAAATAATCATTTAATGCTTATACAGAGGATGTAACTTTATTGGTGTCATATTTTAGGGACGTGCTTCTGACATGAAAACATAAAAGAAATTCATATGTACATGGGTCCGAAAATCAATTATTTCAGAGTTACAACAGAAAATCGAAAGTTACAAAAATTGCTCGAAGTGGCTTCCTCTTGCTTCGATGCATGCAGTATGCCTGCGTTTCACGCTCTGGCGTACTCTGCTGATACGAGATTCCTGCTGTGTTTCTATTTTGTTTAATCCATTTTGTATACGTTCTCTGGAAATGTCAACATTTGGTACAGGAGTGGCATAAACCAAGACTTCAATTGTTCCCACACGGAAAAATTCATGCATCGAAGCCTTTTCGAGCAATTTTTGTAGCTTTCGATTTTGTGTTGTAATGTTGAAATAATTGATTTTCAGACCCATGTACATATAAACTTTGTTTTACTGTTTTTATGTCAGAAACACGTCCCCCAAATATATGATACCAATAAAGACACATCCTGTATCGTTGTTTAAGTATATTCAAGAAAATTCAACCAAATCTCGCCACTTTAAACTGTCATTTACAAAGCTAATTACTTATTTTTAATTTCCTCAAATATGCATTGTAGCTTTCACTGTAACATCATATATTTGAGTACTGCTAACAGATATAGAACGTTTCCCACAGATGTTATGGGAATATATTTTGGGATCCTCCTCCTTCCCGAACTTGATATATCTGTTAATCAATTATAATTAATTTCACTTTCAAAGGATTGAAAAATATAATCAGATAAATTTAACATCAATTTTCATCTTTTTTGGTAATTTATGTCCTCCAACGTCAAGTCATATCAAACGATGAATGGAATGGGTGATGATGCTCAAATATTTCCATTTAAAGAATTATTTCCAAAGAGTAGTTATGCTCATTTGTTGTTACATGTTGCTAGGTAATGCAAAGTAGTTTTACATTCCTTGGAATTCCTCAACTATTCTAGGACATCCAGCAGTATAACATGAAGAAGTTATCTAGTTTACATTTCTACAGAGCCTACGTATACATTGTTTGTTAACGGCTATCTATTTGAAACTAGAAAATACTGAATTATTAAAATTCCCTTATTCAATCGGAGTAGCTGGTAACGATAAAAACAGGAGACAGACAAGTCAAGTGTATTTGCAAGGTGTAAGAGATGGCATGTGGGCGTAATAATTTGGAGGACCCGACTTCGAATTTCGTTTAACCTAGATCTCTAGACAAATATGTCTTTTACCAGAATTGTTCTTTGTTTTGAACAGACAAACGTCTGAAATCCATTCAAGCGCTTCCATAATATTCGCTCCATTCTTATACCTCTATAGTTCTGAGCTCTTCAAGTGATGATGAATCTCCCACCCTCCCACTACCATCTATTTCTCTCCTCAAAGCTATGCAGATTGGTATCATCGCTTTTTATAGAGTTTAAGCATATCTGCCGAGTGAATTATGTAAAACTATTATATTCATAATATTTCAGAACTATTTAAATTGTAATTAATATTCATTTAAACATGAGCTTGCAAGATCCTTCAGCAACCCTTAAACTATACTGCTAAATGTAAGGTTTATGTTCTTATATGTGTTTTTATTAATATACCTATCGTAAAATAAAGAAGCTAAAATATGAATATTTTACCACTACATTTCTTTAATTTAACTCCGTTACCAAGTTACATCAAGATACATAAGTCACTTGTCGTTTATTGTCCTGTCCTAATTAAATAGCATCGCAGTAAGCAATCAAACCTACTTAGCCTAGAATCATTGAAGTACCTACTCCCAAGTTACGTTATTGTAAACAGATTTAAAGGGTCAAATATTTACAACCTACTGTCAAGTTTGGAAATCATATTTGGTTGAAGTAGTCGTTTGAACAAATTTGTTCATTTGAGAGTTAAAATCACCTTTAAAAACAAGTTGGTCAGATCCGCAAACACCCAAACTAATAGAATGGTATATCAGTCGGTTTATTCTCAACAAAACAATTGCAGTTTCTAGGAGGTGAATCAATGAGAAGCGTTTAGTACAGAATGAAATTGCAATGTCTTTAGCAATGGGACAACAATTTACATGAAGCAGGATTGGAATGTGGAAAAGTAATATTGAAAAGGGAACGGTTGCCTTCTCAGTGGAAGTGAAACACAATGAACAATGGCAAGATAAATTGCGAGCACATGAGGACGTGAGGACTGCCTCGGAGAACGATGTGGTGCATTTAAGGTATTCTTTCATGTAAAAGTCTGGAAAGTTTAGTACCTCAGGACATAAGAGTCAGGGCATACGTTTAACTTTTAAGCTTCAGTGACCTGGTAATGGATTTATAAACTTATGATGCATTAATTACATTAAACAGGACTCTTAAACGTCTGTATGTAAGCAATGAACATTTTGAAGAATAGTACTTAATTTCCATTGCTTCATTACCTTCTTAAAACATGACACCATAATGTTTACCTCCATATGAATTTTCAAAAATATTGTCTTTATTTTTTTATTTTACTGAAACTTTTGATACAATATTCTCAGTAATGGGGAGAACAAAATAGTAACATTTATATTATAAATTGCGATTTCTGCAACCACAAAGCTTTTATCTCATGTGTATTCAGCGATTTGACTCATTCATCCTATAGTGTTTCTGCAGGCAATCTAATTGATGGACGGAACAGGAATAAGAACCAAAAAATAATGACTCCTCCATCACTTAAACCTAGAAACATATGGCTATAAAATTGTGGTTTTTAACCTGCCATTACTTCAACACTGCCCACACAATAACAATCAAGTCATTGGTTGTTTCTATTTCCTGGCCATTTTACGACAATACGAGTGAAGAACTAAGCACTAAAAGAATCATTCATTCAACACTATAACAGTGCACGATTCACGTAATTATTAAGGTTTAGTATGTCTTCGTATGTGTTGTATTTGTGCAGTAATAATCATTGCCCAAGACATAAAGCCTCTGTTCAAAATAGGCCACGCAACCTACTACTCAGTATCATCCGAGCTACCCAATATGTGATAAACGTAAAAATTATAAGGATTTGTCATACGAATTCGAGCAGTCGTTTTCGAGATACACAGCTTGGATCAAATACAGTGTGATCATCTAACCCATTCTGTACTTGCGAAGAACAGACCGTTAACCACATAATATTTAATTGCAGAACACTTGATAAACAAAGACTAGAATTGCAAAAAGTGTAACAAACAATGGAGGGAAATGGCCAACCACCAACGAGAAGATTGCGAATAATCACCTGAAGTCGTTCGTACAATGTGCAACTTCTATAAAAATCACGGACATGGACTGAAGTTTTTGGAGTGTAATAATGACAAATTGTGAACTCTACACAATCAAATTACTCTGGTTTCATTATAATTTTACAATTAACTAAAACCATAAAGCACCATTTCTACAAGTATGACAAGTATTTAAAATCAGCTTGAAGAATAGACTCAATTTAATGTACACAGAGTCTAGAAAAGAAAATAGAAAAGATAAAATTGGTGTAATGTTTACAATTACTACCTAATTCAAAAGTTGACATGTAACTATGAAGCATTCAGTATTACCACGTAATGGAGCATGCTGTTGATATCAATAAAGCAAAAAAAAATAAAAAAAAATAAATAAAAATAAAAAAGTGAGATCCATATAAACCTAAACCATTTCAATAGGCCATTAATACACACGTACAACCTTGGGAGATTACATTACACTATTTACATCTCAGATAAAATGTTGGAAGTGTCTTCCACCAGCATAGTGCCCGCCTCGGTAGCGTGTCTACCTCACGTTCAAGAGGTCCCGAGTTCGAATCTCGGTCAGGGCGAGTTACCTGGATAAGTTCTTTTCATGGGTTTTCCCTTACCCTGATAGACGAATGTCGGGTAACTCTAAGCTCAATTGGACCCCGGACTCATTTCAGCATCATTTAACCCATTTCATTTATCGTTCGATATGACAACGTTGGAGGACATAAATTAAAAAAAAAAAAATATCCGCTAGCATCTATACATGTTTGCACTCGTCTCACCAAACTCTCTGAAGTTTTACGGAGAGTATCCTCGCCAGTGTTACTTATTTCGGTTCGAATGGATTCCTTGAGAACATCAATTGTCCATGCTCTATTCCTGTACACACTATTCTTAGATACCCCCAAAAGAAAAAAATCCGGTGAGGTTAGGTCAGGGGATTTGGGGGGCCACAGATACTTTGAGATTATTCGATTATCAAAGAAACTGGTTAAAATTTCCATGGTGTCATTATATTTATGACACGTTTCTCCATCTTGCTGGAAATAACCTTCTCTCAATTCGATATCATCTCCGTAAAACTTCAGAGAATATGGTGAGACGAGTGCAAACATTATAGATGCTAGTGGAGGACACTTCCAACATTTTCTCTGAGATGTAAATAATGTAATGTAATCTCCCAATTGTGTATTATATTCTCCCAAAGTTGCACGTGTGTCCTATTATTGGTTCAAACGTTATGATCTATTGAAATAGTTCAGGTTTATATGGATCGCACTGTATTACATCTATTTGTAGGACTTGCAAGCCTTAAAAAGGAGCGACTGTAAACCAAGATTGCAACAGGTCGGTTTTAATCATAAAAACCGATGCCAGTGATCTAAGATATGTAAAACATGTGGAAAGGAAATCCTTGAAACAAGTTTATTGTGCACTAACAATTCACGCCTTCCATACAGATGGGAGTTCTATAGAATAGGGTAGCAGCGATATGCTTTGTTGCATCACTAGATCACAACTTACATGCATTACAGTTAGTGCATACAATGTAACTACATACATTACAGATGCTTCGTAAAATAGCTTTTTAAGCAATACACAATATGAATACGTCTACAACTGACATAATTAGGTTACCATTTATAAAATTGTACTCTTTCTCCCAAAAATAGATCTTTAAGACCCGTGGCGACATATAAGGACTGTTGCGCCCGCCTCGGTAGCGTAGATGGTAGCATGCCTGCCTCAAGTTCAAGAAGTGTCGAGTTCGAATCTCCGTCAGGGTGAGTTACATGAATAAGGTTTTTACGGGGTTTTCCCTTATCCTGAAAGACGAATGTCGGGTAACTCTAAGCTCCATAGACCCTGGACATCATTTCACCCAATTCATTCACCGTCCGATATGACAACGTTGGAGGACGTAAAATTACCAAAAAAGACTGTTTCGATAGCTGGCACGGTAAACACCATAAATTGCTATATAAAGAAAGAAATTGAACAATTGTTCACTATTTTAATATCCTTACATCAAACTGTATATTTCAGTTAAACGATGGTGGTGGACAACACGGCGTTGGGGCGGGTTTTCTCCGGGACCTCCGGTTTCCCCCGCCATCTCATTCCACCGGTGCTCCATCTTCATCTCATGCATCATCAGTGTCACCGCCTGCGGTGCCGTATGTAGTAAAAGCGGGCGTTAAACACTACACATTTCAGTTAAACGAGGTATAGACATTCTATTTTTAGGCGATTAAAGGAGCAGAATATATGAGTTCATATTTCACTAGAAAAACGAAGTGAACGTTCTAATAATTTTTCGTAGCATCCTAATTCAAAGAAGGAGTGGCTAAGAATGGTCTTATTGAATATTTGTTGTAGTATAACAGATGATCCAGATTCAATAGTCTTTAATTTATTCCTTAAGTACCTATTTACGCTTATCATTTTTTAATAAATCTCTATTATTATAAGAAATTAACGGTTAAGCAACACGAGCTAAAGTGTAACTCAAGACTTAAGACTTCGCTCTGTGCGCAATACTTTAACAGTGTTTTATTTTAGGTAGATTCAAATAAAAGTAAGGGTGAGCTTTAGTATCTTCTATTAAATTCAGAATAAAATAATTGATTATCAACTACTGCAATTAAATAAACTTAAAATAAAACTCATTTTAATTGTATTTTCATTGAATACTTAGCTAAGCAAGGAATGCCCATTCTTTATTCTTCCTTCTTTTTCTTTATCTAACAGTTAATAATACACAATTTATTTTCATTTGATTTTGTTCATATTCAAAACAACTACCAGAGCTTTAGTCTCTTTTTCTTCAGTTCGTTGTACGAAAGAACTGCCTTGCGAACTTAATATCAACAGAAATATAATTGTATTCCTATAATGCAGATAGGATAGGACATGATGATTTTACGTCCTCCAACATTAAGTCATATCGGACGGTGAATGGAATGGGTGAAATGATGGTCAAATGATCCCAAGGTCCATAGAGCTTGGATTTACCCGACATTCATCTTTCAGGATAAGGGAAAACCCCGGAAAAACCCTTATCCAGGTAACTCACCTTGACCGAGAGTCGAACTCGGAACCTCTTGAACGTAAGGCAGACGCTCTACCACCACGCTACTGAGGCGGGCTAAATCACCTTCAGAATCTTACCTCAACTCTATTGTGAAGCAAACCTTCCAGAGTGAATTCTCATTCATCTTCAAGATGAACGCAACTGCAAAAAGTATTTTTTTTTTCTAAGTATGTTTTCTACAGTAATATAAACAGAAATAGAATACTCAAGTGTTTTAACTGCTGTTCAAGATCAATCTCTGGCTTAAATGTTGGCACATATACCCTATCTTTTCTTTATGCATCTTATAATCATGGCTTACTTAAGAGTATAGTCACCTAAAACAAAAATTCTTCAAATGGTTTTCTGTACACCATGCTTCCTTTAAAGGCTGGTCATAATAAACAAAGAAATAGGCACTTCAGAAAAAAAGATGTTTCTTGGAAAGAGATGTTTTAACAAGTACTTTTGTGGCATATAGGGGTGATGCGCCCAGTACCGCATACCTAAGGCTTTTTCAAAATTTAAAAAAAAACGTAATGGTGAACAAGTAGCGTTTTACTATTAACATGAGGCTAATGACACACAGAAACAGCATTAGTAATGAACTTTCATGAACGCGAGTCTTGTTGACTTTTAATAACTAAAGTAAATATTAGTGATAACTGCGCATCTCAAAAAGCGTTTCCCAGTATCGGACAGACGTAAATAAGTACATATTTCTAAATAAACTAAAAAGAATTGCATAATAAATCACAAGATAATTATTCTTATTATAATTATTGTCTTTTTGAGATAAAAACAGAACTCGGTATAATGATAATATATATTTCAAAACGTATTCTAGAGATTATGACAACAAAATAAAAATGTCTTAGAACTAATGAAACTCTTTGTAACACAGTGATTACATCTATAAAAAATCAATGTTGTTTTGCCCTGCACATTCAATATGTGCCCAACCCTTGCACGATACACGCTGAACCCAAGCCTCGTCTGTTATTTCTTAGCAAATGATATACTCTGTTGGAAAACTTCAATCAATACTGGTTTTGGTTCCAAAATTTAATTTTCTTTCAATCTTCTAAGGCCTTTTTTCTGTAATTTACGTCCTCCAACATTTAGTCATATCGGACGATGAATGAAATGGGTGAAATTATGCTCAATGCGTCCGGGGTCCATGGAGCTTAGAGTTACCCGTCATTCGTATTTCAGGATAAGGGAAAACCCCGGAAAAACCTTATCCAGGTAACTCACCCTGACCGAGATTCGAACTCGGGACCTCTTGAACGTGAGGCAGACATGCTACCATCTATGCTACCGAGGCGGGCTCTTCACTACTTCCAGTTTCTGTTGGGACAGAGTTAGAGCTAGGTTCTCTATTTATATTTTTATTAATGTTAGTATTGCCTCCCTTCTGTTTTTGTGTCTTTTTCTGCAATATCAACTCATAAAGAGTCAATGTTAATGTTTCAGCAATATATATTGCTACTCCCAGGCTCATTGATCCTTCTATCGCATTCTTTACTGCTTGTGTCATATTTTCTTCTAACCATTTCCCTTTCTTTTTGGCCTCCATGTTGACAGGAATGCCTATAAACAAAAATTAATCTAATGTCAGTGCAAGTTCAGGGATAAATTTCCGGTACTGGGAAAATTGCTATCGTACGGTACTGAGCAACTCACACGTACGTATATATAACGCCATAGCACGGCCCGATTCTTTTAAACCGACACTGTATTTTGTGTTTGTGTAGTCTACTTAATACCAAATAATATGAGTACAAACACTTAATTAGTTCTTCACCGGACAAGGCAGCAGCAATGTCAGCAAGTTAACAGTACAGCTCCAGTTCACTATATGACTTCTCTGAACAATAACTTCTGATTCAACGGTCAAAGAGGAGGGAAAACTTTCCGTTGGTGACAGAGATAGTTGTTTGTCTAAATACACATCATGAGCTTTTACTATCTATCGGCAACTACGAGATACTGACACTGTGCGGTACTGGGAGCATCTCCCCTACTCTTTGCGAAATATTCGCTGCAATTCCTTCGAGTTTTTCTAAACTTTAAGCGCAATATATTGATACATTTTCAGCAGTAATTGCTCCATTAGTTCATAAAAAAGCAGAATATTATTATGGCTCTGATACAATTATTGACTACTTGATGTACGTTTTCAGTCCATACTACTACAGTGAGCTATTTATGCAGAATGTTTACCACAATTAAGAGAAATTGACAATAAAATTAGCCTTTTTATTAATTTCATGTGTAACTGTTATACAAATAATAGGCACCTATGCATAGGAAATTCATATAAATGTTACACAATCTCTCCATGTCTGGTTCAAGAAAAGGACATATTTCATTATTTTTCGAGAAGTCAGGCTGAGATTTTTTAAGCTCAATAAAAGGAAATGTCCGTGGAAAAGAGAACGGGCGGTAACCCTAAACATTAATTGTAGCAGTCCAGCTGTCCCCCTGGCATGTTTTTTGCTTGTGTCTGTATCAGAAAACTGTGACGGGCTCAGAACTTTGGTTTCTTTTTGTTCTTGTGAAGTTCTCAGCAGGAGAGTGTAAGACAAACTAGAGGCAAGGATCTTTAGCCTTTCGGTACACAAGAACTACATATGTTAATGACATGTTGGCACTATGCTCGAATATGTAAACAGTATACTGTCAGCGTAAAACAGGCATAAGTACAAGTCAACTGCCTTTTCGGATTAAACTGTTTGATTTAATCCGTGATTAAGACAAGTCCCATTTAAAACATGGATGACGCTGCTAATGGCATATCTGCATACAACGGAATGTGTCTAAGAAACATTGTCTAGTGCTATTATTTTATCTACCACTTATACATAATAGTTGTATAAAGCTTTCCCTCCGCAAAAAAAAAAAGAAAAAAAAAAGTATTTTGTGTGTGTTTGCGTGCGTGTTGTGTATGTAATCGGTTGGTCAACGCGATGGTTTCTCTTTTACCGATCCCGGGTTCTAGCTCCTGCTAGTTTTTAAACAGCTTTCTTTAAGGAACACAAGACAACTTCTATAAATTTGGAATAGTAAACTGTTTCAAAAGTCTGTAAATGCTGCTAAACACTCGAAATAATAGAAGTAAATAAATGGTAACCTTCACTGTGCTTTCTTGCAGTAGCAAGGATCAATTCATGTAGCAAGTCATTTTCGAAGACACCTTCACTACAGATGTGAAATTCAATGAAGGAAATGTCTTTCTTTTTCTCATACCAATTTATAAACCGCAGTTTCATATAAGTGCTGAAAATGCTCATTGGATTCGTTAGCGGCTCTCGTGCTAAAGGATCCTAGATTGTATTCCCAGCTAATCGGCGGAGATTTTAAAATGGCCCTACCCAACCCTCACTTCTGACTTACTTAAGTGAAGTATTCTCAAGGTCTGCTGGTTCGGAGTCTGCGGTAGAAGCTGTAGGTCCTCTCATTCCAACGCTTTCTTCATAATTCTACCATTATTATTATTATTATTATTATTATTATTATTATTATTATTATTATTATTATTATTATTATTATTATTATTATTATTATTATTATTATTATTATTATTATTATTATTATTATTATTATTATTATTATTATTATTATTATTATTATTATTATTATTATTATTATTATTATTATTATTATTATTATTATTATTATTATTATTATTATTATTATTATTATTATTATTATTATTATTATTATTATTATTATTATTATTATTATTATTATTATTATTATTATTATTATTATTATTATTATTATTATTATTATTATTATTATTATTATTATTATTATTATTATTATTATTATTATTATTATTATTATTATTATTATTATTATTATTATTATTATTATTATTATTATTATTATTATTATTATTATTATTATTATTATTATTATTATTATTATTATTATTATTATTATTATTATTATTATTATTATTATTATTATTATTATTATTATTATTATTATTATTATTATTATTATTATTATTATTATTATTATTATTATTATTATTATTATTATTATTATTATTATTATTATTATTGCTGTTGTTATTTACGTTTTGTCACTAGTAAATATTACTCATTATACAATCATTGTTTAATTTTTCTTACGTTTCCAAAATACGTTTACTGAAAATGAGTGAAGAGATCCATATACTGATATAAACTATAGTTTTAGATTAGGGATTTTAATATTTTAATACATGAATGCATTTTAATGTTGCAACTATATTTTTTTCCTAGTACAACTTTTACTGTAAAATAAAATTTATATTATTTTAAGGAACTAAATTAGAGAAATAAGCAGAATTTAAAACCTGAACATATAGAATTTTCATTATTTTTCACAACTGGCATAGATTTAATTTTTTTAAATTAATTTTCTTGAAATTTCAAACATATTGTACGATAAAAGTAATTTATTATAATAATATTGAAAAAAAAAGATCGTGACGTAGTTGATTTACAGAACATGGAAGTTTCAATAATGCATTTTTAAATGATAAGATAAAGCGCACTCCGTTTGCACAGGTACCTTGTCCGACTCCGTAGCGTAGATGGTAGCGTGCCTGCCTCACGTTCAAGAGATCCCG
Organism: Mantis religiosa; assembly: GCA_030765055.1. Lineage (NCBI taxonomy): Eukaryota > Metazoa > Arthropoda > Insecta > Mantodea > Mantidae > Mantis > Mantis religiosa. The sequence continues at coordinate 134,332,555 of CM060952.1, read as the reverse complement.
AGTTCGAATCTCGGTCAGGTGAGTTACCTGTATGAGGTTCTTTCCGGTTTTATTTTCTTATTCTGAAAGACGGATGTCGGTTAACTCTAAGATCAATGGACTCTGGAATCACATGAGCATCACTTCACCAATTCCATTCATCGTCCGATATGACTTAACGTTGGAGGACGTAGGTTTTAAAAAAAAATGTATACGTACCTTACACACTTGTCTCAGAAACCAGGATTCTTAGATTTACTTATTCAAAAATATATGCGTGGAGGAGACATATAGAATGTAATGAAGAAAAGAAGGGCAATTACCATGCTCCCTCAATATCAAATATATGTTGCAATACCGAGGTGTACCAGTTCTTTTTCAAATACTGCAGCATAACTTCCCTTTGCAGTATCATAGTTAATGCTGATGATAGAATTCAAAAATTCATACTTGTACGTTTGATATTTGGGAAGCTGTGTAAATGGCTTTGGTTAGTTTCTCTCGTTGTTTTAGCATGGTCTCTTTAAATTTGGTTTTCAGAGACCAGGTATAACGAAAATGAAGCAATTGTTTACTTAAAAAAATAAACTAACGTAACATGGCAGCTGCAGCGCTTCCGATCAGAAAACACGAAGGACACAATGTCACTTCTAGCGGTTAAGCCATTCACCTCTTAGGTAACAGAGCCATTAATAATACATGGAAAAAACATTCTAAATACATTTTCAATGCTTGCAGCTTTTATAAACAACATACGAGCTTATAAAGTCAAATTACACGGAAAGTGAATCCGAAATAAAGCAGTTCGCGCTTTTGTTTCTTAAAAATATACACACGCGTCTTCACTGTTACGTAAGTGGCGCAAGTGTCCCCAGTCTTCCCGTTGGAAACGAATAACAAAAGAATGGCAATGACATACCCTGTCGATGCCCTCTTTTCTTTGTTTCACTATACAAGTTTACATAACTACACGTTATTTAATAGTACATTATAATACTACTGTCAGATACGAAGAAAGTCACTGCAGTTTATTTAACTATTCCAGTCATGTCATTTGTAACTTGCATACATACATCAATAAAATTGGAGCTAACAATATTTATGATCGAGTTTATCAGGGCAGTTCTGATTTGAAAGTCTATTTCTGTAAATCCGATACAGTTTTTACTTTCTCTTCTACTTAACTATGATAGTGAAGGAAGATACTCTATCTCCTCCACTTAACATATCGGCAATCATTTTTATTCGAACTGTGCGTTTTGAAGTTTTGTAACCCATAAAATCATCTTCATAAACGCCCAGTATGCGTTTGTCTGTTACCATCAGAATTTGGATAAACACCAAATTTCATATTTCAGTCAGTTTTACGCATGCTAGATGAAAAATTTCAGCAAAACGTCTTACACCCAACTACTGTTACCACAAAAACGTTTTCACTTACCTACACATCAGTGGCGTATATTATGGGCTATCAAAGCTATCACCGAAGCCCACATCTAAAGTAAACTAGAAATTAATAAGCAATATTAATAATAACTGCAATATCAGCCAGTTTCCCCCATAAAGAATTAGTGCGTAGGGTGGAATATCTCTCTTTCCTTATCACTAAACAGAGGGGCTAGCAGAGCTTCGAAAGCTATTGTTGCAGATATCTCTCAGGTAAGGGACAGTGAGGGACGAGGGGAAGGAATGCAGGATTCAACATGCCAAGGCTTCGGAACCTTGCATCGCTAGACTCATACGAGTTTCTCCGAAATGTACCGTACGGACACGGCTGGCTTTGGAATTCCGCTTAGCACGTGGAGTTACGGGCAAGAAAGAGCGTGTTTTCAATTATTGTGCGATTGTTACGGTCCTCAACAGCCGTATTAGTATTGTTATTTCATAATGTACAATGTACCAAGACAGTTGCTAGCGCTAATTCTTTGAAATGGGTGAAGAATGTGTAATTGAACAATTAGTGCAAAGACCATTCTCGCAGTTTAAATACGAGGATAACTTAGTGATAATAAAACAGGGAATGCGTACCCCAGCTCTTCTGCACTTGCAGTGTGAACAGAAGGAAAAAAATAAGAACCCTTATAAAAGACATTTTAGTATAAGTAATTACCTATAAGTATGAGTGGCTGTCTGGCTCACTCAAATGGCCATCAAACTTATTGATGGCCATTTTTGTTGTTTGAAACTGAGAAAACATCCTCTACGGATTACTAAGGATTTCGCAAATGTAGCTTATTTAATCACAGCTTTGGATAAACATAAAAGATCAACAATGCATATAAACTCAACGGGTAGACCATGCATTGAATTACCAAAAGAAACTTGCTGCCAGTTTGCACAACGAAAAGGTTAAGGAAAATAGAAATGTATTGAAAAGATTGATTGATGGAGTGGTCTTCTTGTAAAACAGGAATGTTCGTTTAGAGGCCACGATGAAAGTGAGGAGTCATTAAATAAAGGAAATTGTATAGAATTGCTACAATTTCTGGCTAATTATGATACGGCTCTGTCTCAAAATCTAAAGACAGCTACCGTTTTCAAAGGCACCTCGGCTCATATACACAATGACCTAATCGATGCTGTAGCCAGTATTGTTAGAGATAAGATTAAATAATATATTGATAAGGCTAGTTTTGTTGGACAAATGCTCGATGAAACGACTGATGTCACCAATAAAAGTCAAATGTCTACTATTCTACGCTATGTTGACGATGAAGGCAATTGCAAAGAACGATTTCTACATATTTCTATATTTTTACTTCTACTATAGCCACAGGCTTAACCCAATACTTTCCCAATCTGTTAATTTTATTAAGGAAATCAGACAATTCATTGTTTCTCTTAAGGCTTTACTCGCTTTTTCTCACATTCCACTTCACGCATAGATGCTCTTAAAGTCCTTACTGAAAAGAAAGTGCCAAGTGTCACACCTACACCATGGAATGTTGCTTCCAGACTTATAAGCACAGTTCATCGCTATAGAAGTCATCTTAGTTTCTTTACTTCAATGGAAGAGGAACCTGGGGACTGGTCTAGAGAAGAAGTTAACATGGCTTCAGGCTTTGTGCAATTTCTCTCAAAGACTCGAACCAACTTTTTCTTTATTATGTTCAGTAAAGCATTTGCATTTTCAGATATTCTTTTTGACATTTTACAAATGTTCACGAAGTTATTACCACATTGCAAAAGATTATAAATACAGGATTTGAAGAAGTATGGTCAGAAACTATGAGAAACTGTCGTGAAGATGAAACCCATTCTTTGCACGTAAAAATTTTCTGTGAAGTTCTGGATAAATTAATAACTCAAACTAAATTAAGATTTTATTCACAGAAACAGTTGAAATTTATGGCATCACGGATTCTAAAAATGTTGTGAATTACGATAGAATGTTTCCAACAAATGTATTTCGTGAACTGAGAGAAACATATGTTTCCTATTTCGGTATACTCTCTTTGAAAAATGAACTGAAGGTTTTATATTCACTTCAAGAATTTTCTAACATTGCAAGTTATATGAAATGAAATGGACTTGACGTTGTGTACAGTGAAGTTTATAAACTATATGAACTGATTTTAACATTTCCTTCTACCACTGCAAGTGCTGAAAGGAGTTTTTCAATCTTGAAATGAATAAAATCTTATTTACATGCAACACAAGGACAAATTCGTCTGAGCAACTTGGCAGTTCTATCAGTGAAAAAGACATTCTTGTTTTATTGAGAAGACATAACGAGGAACTGTTTATTGGTAGTGTCATAGAGCAGATTACCCACAAAGAAAGACGTAGGAATTCATGTATATAAAGAGGTATGGTGAAATTGTTTCTTTTATTTTTTAATTGTTTTAACAGCTTGTTTAAAGAAAAGTTTATTTAAATGCACTGCTTGGGAAGCTAACATTTAATCAACAATCCCTTATTGTCCGGATCTGGTAGGCCTAGTGATAGCCCCAGTCACAATCCCAGCATACGCCACTGCTACACATGCGTTAAACGTGCATGAATTTTCTGCGAATATAACTAAAATCTTCCCTCCACCATTTTTAAAAGGCGTGATTCAAGTTTATGTAGACTCAAGCACTAAAAGTTGTTTAAATATCAAACTTACTATGTATTTAAATGCAACATCTTCCAAAATATAAGATTATTTACAAGAAAATCTCCACACCCCAATCTATATTTTATATCAACAAATTTTTGTTTGTGTTTATTTTCTCAAAAGCATCTTTAACAATTTTGAGTAAAATAATAAAGTTTAAGAAGTTAGAAACAGAAATTAAACACCTGGCTTGAAGTTTTTTAAGAATAGCCTTGAAGTTCCTTTTTCCAAAAGAGTTCTGCATAATTAGTAAACCATATTTAGTAAACAATATTTTTCTGCACACAAATTATGGATTCTACTGAAGTGCACAATGTATAATTAACCAGTTTCAGGTTTTCCTTATTATTGGTTTCAAATTCAACTACTTTTCTCAAATGGTTATTCGACTTCTCACTGATTTATTAAACAGCATGGAATCTTAGAACCATCACATAGCGATTAGAGTATTTTAAAATGTAATTGTTGCTTTAGCTTCTATAGTCTACAACAAAATGTGTAAATCTGACTTGAAAGTTAATAATAGACCTAGAATAATATTTTTCAAGTGTTGTTTAACGTCCGTTATTGCAAATAGACTACAGCGCAGATACCGAAATTGTGTGTATACTAAACAAAGAACTTGGAAAGGAAATTTGGAAGAAAATGTAGTAGGCCTAAGCTTATGTTACCCCCACCCAGCAGATGTCTGTGCCTTACGACTTCGGCTGTTATGAATTTTCCTCCAACAAGTAGCAACCTAGGAATGTTCTCTATCTTAATCTCGTCTACCCCTATGTCTGCAACAGGGTGCTATAGTTTGACAAAGGTTGAAATGGCGTTTGGTCCTCTGGTAGTTTTCAGAATACACAGTAAATGTAGTTTCTGTCTATTTTTGTATTTATAATTACTTTCGATATATCCCACTTTTTCGCATTAGTCAAACTCTATCCAGACCTAAAGTTTTTAAGTGTACTTGCTGCCATGTAAAACAAAACGGGACGAAATGCCGGAACATTGGCGGCGCCGACATGTTCCTGGCGATTGACTGCGTCCTTAACAAACCAAATAAATTGTTTCGTCTTTCTCCGGTATTGTGATAAGCTTCTTTGTTCTTCTCTACTTCTTTCTCTCCCCTTCTTCCTTTTCCTCTGCCATTCTCTAATCACATCTGCTTTTACCTCTATTTTATAAATTTCATTACTCTTCTCTTCCACTACCTTATATTCTCCACTTGTCCTTCTACGCAACTTAGATTTTGTATAAAAATATATTGAAAACTAATAATAAAAATGCTTGCTCTGAAAGGTTGACAAAAATTAAAACGCGTAGGTATAAAAGAGTTAAAAGTATATAAATCGCTTGTCTTATTACTTTCCCTAGCAGGGACAATAGTAATAGCCGTAGAGAAGGTAATGATTCCATTCAAAAATAGCCAGCTAACTAGTAACGAATGCAAGCATACATACTTCCGGCCTTTAATGATAACTTATGTAACAGTCTCACTCCAGCAAGAAGATCTGTAAGATGATGGTGCTAGATGGGTGTCTCACATGATCACTACCTACCTCCTCCTGCTGCTGCTGCGTACGGTGTTGAAATACGGGGTATCTTCCTGGTGACGAAGGTGATCAGAACGTCACGAAAGCTCTATTGCTCTCCGTTGAAATTAAGAATGCAGACGGATACGAAAAATTCACTGATGTGAATGATGAGGAAACATATCATGATTGTTAATACGAGTGTTACGCTAATTTCTAATTAAGTGGAACATACCCCTACTAGATGGCAATTGTTTTGGGAAGGATTACAGGTGATACTGATGTCAACTTCTTTTATATCTGGATTAAGTTTGAAGGTTTTGAAGTTTTTAAAGGAGGTGAGGCTGGAGAACATTTTTAGCATTTTTAGGTAGGAATCAAACTTCTTCTTCATCTTGTTCTTGATAGATGATGTGGAATTTTGCCGTATTGAGCTGTTGTTCCAACTCGGAAGAGTTCGAACTCGTGTCCCTTGCTGAATTTTGAGGGTAGGAATATTTCTATACAATAGTCAAGCTCCAAAACGGTCCTTGAAACTAATTAGTGTTCAGGTATTTGACTTGTCGAATAAATAATGACACATCTATCCGTAGTGCATGCACGCAGACAGTGTTGGCACTGCAAGATAAGTATTCCAGTTATTGAAGAGTGTCCTGGAAAATGATCCATGGAAAGAACATCTTTACGCAAATTGGATAGTTCCGTCTAGGTAAGTGATAAAATAGCAAAGTCATTTGCAACTGTAGCATGCAGCGCAGACGTCCATACCACAATGTCTTGAATCTGATAGTGGATAACCTTGAAGTATGTGGGTTACCATATTATGAAAACCCTTGGAACTGACCTCGTGGTAGAACTAGATACATTGTGAGAGTTGTTTCCTGAACAGTATGATGATACAGAATCAGGGAATTTAGACTTCTGAAGCTTTGCTTGTGCGCACAAAACACTGGATGATGTGATTAAGTTGTTCGAAGTCATCGCAGAATCGTCTGCAGCAAATAGTGCAAAAATACGTCATTTAGTCTTGACATTTGCAGCTGCATTTTGGATGAAAACAGTTCGAGCGATGATACGTTCTACAATGTGCATGTAGCGTACCACGCTGAGGAATCCACAGCAACTGTGCGAGAGAGCATCTGTGCACATCATTATGATCCTCTGGAAAATCCCTGGAAAGAACGTTACAATGGTGTTATTTCAGTGTCACACCCTGTGATACCGTTTTATTGTGGACAAACCATAAGTGGCTCTTAACACAGCTTCTCGTATACTTAAGTCTTCATGTTGCATCAGAACTCTTGTGTTCTGTGCGCTTAACTTCCTATCCCTGTGAATATAAGAGTATAGCATAGGAAGCGTGACGTTGCTCACATGGATGTTAAGACATTTGCCATAGCACGAGCGGCAGCATTTTAATTGGTAAGATGTATTATTGCTCGTAAATATGATGTTTAGGCATTCTTTTGAACAAATTCGTTCAGCTCAGCTAGTTCATTATGAACACGTCGTCAAGTTCATGGTAAAAATGAATATATTGCAAACCATATTAAATTTGATGTAGGGGATTTTTACCCCGCAGCTGTGGCACTAGATGGCAATGAATTCACCGTCATAGTGGTCATCGACGAAGCGCAATGCTTGACTACATCGCAGTACATGGATCGTGATTGCGGTATCCCATGACATCCGATTGCTAAAACGTGTTTGATAGACTGATTTGGCCACCCACTGCAGCTTCTTTGTGAAACTTCTGCATGTACTGCAACTAATAGTCTTTCAGATAATGTTCCACTTGCAGACACGTAGTGAAGACGTCGCAGCCAAATCAGTTTTTGAAGTTGATGAAGTTCATGGTTCCGCAGTGGTGGCTATGTAATAGGTAATAATTGTTTGTAAGCGGTAATCTGATTCTGCATGTCCACTCTCTCCTTCCTCTTGATACCGGGTGTCGCAGACACGTGCAGTGCTTCCAGTTTCAGCAAAAGGAACCTTTAGCGTCCTTGATATCGAATGTTAAGTCTTCCGGACAGCTTCCTAAAGACGCAGTCCAACTATAACGCTTGTCGGCGTTGCTCAGATAACAGCAAAAGACGCGTGCTTTGCAACTATACAGAGCTCATGACCAAAACTTGCCACGTGTCACACATGGTACAGTGATCACCAGTAAGTGTGACGGCAGGAACGAAAATCTCACGCACACGAAAAGTTTTGGACCTGCTTATGTTTTCCTGGTTGGGGATATCAGTGACGTTTGCATGTGGTACATCTGAAAAAATGGATGTGATATTGCTGTATATGTTTCTGAAATTTTATAAATACACAATTGTGAATATATACCTCGGTTTAGATACTAGATGTCGGGATAAGATATCCAGTTTTAATTTATTTTGGTACCGGGTAACAGGTGCAACAGGTAATGGCTTAGCCACAGAATTTGGCGGAGAATTTGAGCTACCATAAAAGAAGCAGCCTGAAAACCTTACACTTACATGTCCATTTGTTTTCTTATGTGTCTGGTTCTCGACTTCTGAGTGTGTACATGATAGTCATCCCTTCCTGCCATTCCATCCAATATTCTCAAATGTACGCCATACACGGTATTGTCTGTCCAATAGGTAGCCGTCTTCAGTATTACAGTATTGTCTTTCTCTACAAGTGCTTCCTGTAACGATCAGGCATGCTTATATGAAGGTGACGTATTCTCTAAACTGATCGAGGCTATTCTCGTTAAGGAATTCCATTCTAAAACTACACACTCCCCGACTCAAGAGGAAAGCTCCATTTTGTATCAACATTTCTACTTTCATGTCCAAGACGTAGTTGCTGTAAACCTTTTCGTAGTATCTGTGCTTGAAGGCCTTTCGAGGCTCTACGCCTATACTCTACGGGCATTAGTACTTTTGGCCCTGTATGGGACTCAGATAGAGCTTATTTTTCTTGCTACTAAGTAAGTACGGAAACAAGCCCTTGCATTCGTTCAACTATAAGGATCTGGGAAAGCAAGAGAATTGCTTCAATACAATATTGAGCGAGTGAACAAATCGATTTCGCATGTTGAATTCTGTAACCCTTTGAGTCATTCGTGATGAGCTCGGACGTCTATTTTGTCTCACTCAGGTATTCTGCAAGAAGAACTGTCGGTTGTAGCTAATAAGATTATCTAAGGTCCCAATGGCTGCGCAATAGGTTCGAAGAACCGCTTTATCTGCCGATCGTGAAACAGCGATTCTTTAACTCTAAATTGTGTCCTAACCGCCATATTTTTGTCGACGGACAACCAAAAGACTTTATACAGTACTCATAGGCTTTCCACATGCTCATTTTCTAGAGTGTCTTCTGCATAACGTTCAAAATCTATAAATATATGTATTTACCTGCTGCATGGCATGACTAAGTGCAGCACCTCCGGTTGAGACCATGTGATCTTTGTTAATAAAATGGCTCTCTGCACTTGTGGCGTCCTTGTATTCACCAATTTGTGTACGAGTATCGTATCTTTTCACCTCACAAATGAACAAACCTAACGAATTTAAGACCTCCCTCAAACGCTTCTTAAAACAGCGTTACTCCATAAAGTTACGACAACGCCCATTGTAACGCACATACGGGGTAATTGATGACACTTAGTGCATATTGATCATTGTCCTGATATGCCTCGAGTATATGTAGGGACAATTGGTCCTTCTGCACGAAGACTTGCACTTGAAGAAATGATAATTTATATCGTGGTCCACTCGTGGTTTTCTCACTGTAATGGCTCTCATTATGCATAAAGAATCACCATTCTGTATCTCAATTACATCTTCGTTACTTCTACTGCAAAGAACAAAACTACCAGCTCTTTAATGAAAGTACAACTTACTACCTGTCTCTGTTTTAAACATTGTTTTGGAGATTTGCATTACTTTTTATACAATTTGAAGAAGTTCTCGGCTTTTATCTCAACTATTTCTGTAATATACATGTTCAAAAGTTCAGAAGACTGATTATCATCTATTATGGATATACCTGTAAGTCTTGGGTTATTTTCCATTAGGTTCTTGTTCGAGAATTTAAGAAATTAATTAAAAACAATCTGAGAATCCCATTACTCTGACTCTGTATGTTTTGGTATAGCAGTTAAGGTGACTCCAGTTTCCCAAAATATTGAGGAAGAAAAAGAAAAACTTCTATCATTCTTTGTTTAAGCTCCACAATGTATACTGCAGAATCTCTTTATTGTCACTTCTCCCCTCCGGCTCGTCACCAGTATGTACCACTGCCTATTCAAAATGCTCAGTTCTGTCAATCCCTGGATTCTATCTCCAGCCAAAGTATTGGGAACCCACCCGCTATTAACTTTAACCGCAGAAAGATTTTTCAGGCACGTTATTGTTTTAGGTGAGAAGAGGTTTGTGAAGTAGTGGGTTGCTCCTCCGGGTCTGTGTACAGGATGCAGGACTCACAGTACCGGTCTGTCTGTCCGTAGTGCTGGCTCTCTATGCACATCCCGAGTATATTTCGCTGCGTACCCACACCTAATAGACTTTAGCCCAGATACGAATACGGGATTTCATATATAGGAATACATGACTTCTATGGTAAGTGTTTTACGAGACATATACGTCGTTTGATAGGAATCAAATCCTAATGCACCCTGGTGAGAGTGATTAAGACCTTTAATTTTATTGTTGGGGAATACAGTTTTGAGACCAATAAGCCATGAATGACGCGGGGTTTAGTTTTGCTGCTGAAAGGAGTTGCTCCAGTGTTACCTCGGATGCCCAAAAGTCATGTGGGATATCCGAAAAGACCTAAATGGCACCTTGTGGGGCTATAATCCCCAAAAGACCTAACCAAGGCAATTCATAGTTATCTTCACTCACTCTACTAGTTTTTCACTAGTCAGTAAAAATAACAGCTTTATTTTCTTCGCTAACACATATGAATGTCAATTACATTTTTCCTCATTTGGCACTTTACTATTTATTTACATTATGGTATTACAAACACAGAAGCATTTACGTTTAAGAAATTTGTTATCGAATAATAATTTCCTTGAGAATGTTACAAGGTTTCATTGAAAGACTTAGTCATTCGTTATAGAGAAGCAGTTCTGATTATCGCTTGACAACAATAAGGAAGTCATCTGCCTTATACACATAACACATTTCTCGGTAACTCACACATCCATTCAGCAAGTCTTAGCTTTGCATTTGATTCGGCAGTTACTCTAAAAAAATTCTGATTCTTACATTTCTAATCCGTCATTCACAGTTGCGTTTATGAACACATATGTCCGTTCGCTCTTTTGCAGTGCATTTGATCGGTAATTAGGCTCTTATTACTATGTACCCCAGTTACAAGTCGAGTTGTAACTGTAAATCGAATACCAGTTGTGGTATAATTACGAGGGTGTGTCAAAAAGTAATGCCTCCTATTTTTTTCTCTCTTAATTGCCAATAAAATTGCATCCAATTTACATAGCTTGAAAACTACAACTTTGACGATTAATTTGTCACTATTCAATATAATCTCCGTCGTTTTCTACAGCTTTGGTCCACTTTTAACTAGGGCATGTATTCCAGTGTGGTAAAACACACGGTCTTGCTTCCTAAGCCATTGACTCACGGACGTTTTCACAGCCTCCTCATCTTCAAAATAAATCCCACGATGAGCTTCCTTTAGTGGCCCGAAAAGAAGGAAGTCTGATGGTACCAGGTCACGGCTGTATTGGAGGGTGATGTAAGTCTTGCCATCCCAATTTCTCAATTTCTGCAGTGGTGTGTGGTCTTACATTGTCATGCAAAAGAAGAATACCCGCCATAGTTTTTGTTGGGCGAACTCGACGAAGACGTCCTTTAGCTTTCTGAGACTTCTGACTATTGGACAGAATTTGTTGTGCATCCCTGCTTCAAAAAATCAATCATAAGCACAGCCTCTGAATCACAAAACACTGTCGCCACAACTTTCCCTGCCGACCGTTGAGTTTTGAATTATTTTTTCTTCGGTGACGTTGTGCGATGCTATTCCATTGACTGCCTCTTTGATTCAGGTTCAAACAAATGAACTCACGTTTCGTCTCCAGTAACAATTTTTTTCCAGAAACTCCTCTCCCTCCAAATTGAAGCGCTGCAATTGTTCGGAGGCTATTGTTTTCCTTGTTTCTTTGTTTTGGGCGGTTAACATCCTTGGTACCCAACGTGAACAAACTTTTGAGTAACCCAGATGTTGAATAATCACACTGCCTTTACTGAGGGAGGTAATGCGACACAATTCACCTGTTTTTACCCGGCGATCACCACGAATGATGGCATCGACTCGCTGAATGTTGCATGGAGTCACTGCAGTCACCGGCCTGGCGCTTCGCTTTTCATCTGCCAATGGTGTTTGCCCTTCAGCTTCGTTACAGCGACGAACCCATCGCCTAACAATGCTGACATTCGTGAATGCGAATTGGCGTTTCACCTTCCGCAGTCTAATACGAATGTCGATGTCAGCCATTTTCCAAGAGGATGCAGTACTGCCACCTGTTGACTTAGGAAGTTACTACTGCAGGGGATTGGAGAAGAAGGTTTGAGGAATTGCGCCAAATTCAAAGTTTTCATATAACTTACTTATTTAAGAGGGATAAAATAGGAGGCATTACTTTTTGACACACCCTCGTAAATTACGTCTGTACCGCTTTCAGAACATAGCTTTATTAGCAAGTAGTAATGATGGTTGACCATTTTGAAACAGTTGCTTACTTTTCTGTGCTAAATGCTTCCTGTGTAGTGCCATTTCTACAACATAAGCACTGCACTTTCCTTCCTTTTTCCCCCCTTTTTGGCGTTAACTCATTTTGTATCTTATTTTTTGTATCATCTGCAAGTATAACTTTTGCGTACTCCACAGATTTCCAGTAGAAGTGGCTACCTGGTTTTAAGGTATTCAACATTTAAACAAAGTACCGCCAAACTGTTATTGTTTCGCTTGTATCTCTAAATCTATTTAGCATAACAATATACTGTTTATTATTCTTATCTCACGATTTTCAGTCTCAACGTAAAACTCTATAGGTATACCACTAAAATTAACATGACACATGTTGCCAACAAACGAAAATCTCCAAAACTCCTACAAAGCATACCTATTTATAAGTATCGCCAAACAATTTGGCACCTAGACTTTTCAAACAGCAAACTAGGGGCGAGTCATGTATTCTTTTGTAGTGCTTCCAATCCACCTCACACCCTGGCTGTTGGTTCCGCTGCAGTAGATTGGTAAACTCGCAAAGTTGAACCGTGACCTTGCTACACAGTAGGGTATATCACTATCAGTTATATGCCACAGCAGTCTTCTAAAGGCTATATGCCCGACATTTCACCATCTCTATCCCGAACAACCAATCAACAGACACTTGTATAAAAGTTCCTCTTCACTTCTAAATAAACACTTCTTTAAAACAAACACTGCTAGTTTCGCTTATTTTCAATAACTTACCCAGTATCCGCAAGTTAACTAACGCCGGTGCTTAATGAAGTCCAAGATAATTTTTACAACCCTTGCTGGTATAGACTCGTCCACTAGTTCCAAAGAATTTTCAGAATCCCAAATTGTTTAGCGATAACTATACAAATACGCATACTTAAGTTATATTTCTTTAAACATACCCTCACTCAGAAATAATACACCGTCATAAAATTATGCTAAGCTAGGGTCAGTGATGTCACAATAAACGGCGGTTCAAGCAGCAACTTTTTGGCGTTTAGCGTTTTTTGAATCCTGAAATCTCCATTAACGAACACAGTATCATGATCATTACTGTAAATAAGCTCTACTTCTTTCATTTATTCCTTTCATTCGTCAAATCGAATAGTGTTTTACTTTTATCAATCATTAGCTTTCAATTATTATGCGCACCAATTCCAAAATGTCTAATTTTATTCAGTCACAACTCCTAACACTTCTGGCCTTTCTTTTGTACAGATCGATGCCTTCCCCCCCTTTACCCCTTTTTTACATCGGTTTTTCAACTTTAGTGCCAAGTTTCTTTTACCGCCGATTGCATCTTTCCCATCTCAACAATCAGTTTTCTACTTACCAGCAGCCGCCATCCTGTTTAGTTTCAACTCAAATCACTGGGTCCTGAACCACAAATTTATTATTCCCAAACACTTGCGTTCTGTCGTCTTGTTTAATTCACATTTTCGCATCCTCGGTTTTATTCTCACATCACTTCGTCTTCAAACCGTTCTCTCCACCGCCATTTTCGCCACCATGGCTTTATTTCCAAATCTCCTCGTCTCTCCTTATCCCCGCCACCTCACTTTTAATTCCCAATTACGTCTGTATCACTTAAATATCTCAAATGAAAAATCTGAATTCACCACAGTCTCGCCACTACTTTCAAATGTTCCTGCCACTTTAGTGGATTGGTGCTGACACTAGTCCTCTTAGAGGAGAAGTATATTCAATATATTGTCACCCTGGCGGTAGACTCGCGAAGCCGATGAAAAATGATGGCCGGTGGAGATTCGGGAAACTTCGGGACCGATCGTTACCGGAAGCGAGACAGTTGAGTGTAGAGTTGGAAAAAGTAAACAGTTTTAGGTTAGCTAGCAAATTGTTATGTGACGAATGTATTTGCTAGGAAAATAAAGTGTAGTTTTTGTATTTGAAGCCTCGACTTTTGATTTTCACGAACCCACAAAGTCACAACTGGTGTCAGAAGTGGAACATACGACAGTGGAAGCTGCATTGGCAAAGATTTTAGAGAAAATGGAAGAAATGAAGACGACCAACGACCACATCGCCGAAAAGATGCAAGAACTGAAGGCCAAAATAACAGCGAAAACGGAAGCGGCAAATAATAACCTGGCCGCAGAGATAACAGCGAAAACAAGAGCGGCAAATAACAGCCTGGACGCGAAGCTGGAGACTACAAATGACAACGTGGATGCAAAGCTGGAAGAAATGAAGGTTGCGAACAAGGCTCTCGCCGCCAAATTTGAAGAACAGTTGGCCGGCGTGAGGGATAACGTGACGGAGCTGGGAAAGCGGATGGGCCAAGTGGACGAGCGCGTCGAGGACCTGGCGAGCCGCGTTGACGACCTGGAGGGAAAGGCCGACAGCAGCGTCAAGTCCCTGAACGCCATAGTAGAGGACGTCGTCGGCAGGAAACTGAAGGATTTGAAGGCCGACGCGCCGGGACGCGACACAACATCTGCGCGCGTCAAAATGCCGAAATATGACGGCGCGTCAACATTTGAGGTCTTCCGCCGCCAGTTCGACACAGTGGCCAAGCACAACAGATGGTCACCGGAGGAGGAGGCCACACAGCTAATAGCCAGCCTCCAGGGACGGGCCGCGGAAGTCCAAAACGCAGTGCAGACAACGGCGGCGCCCAAGGACATCTGGGAGGCCCTGGAGAATCGTTTCGGGGACCACCGCTTAGCCGCAGCGAACCGCAGCCAACTGAAGGCAAGGTCACAGCAGCCGGGAGAGACGCTGCAGGAGTTAGCTATAGCGATTGAGCAGCTAGCTAGCAAGGCCTTGGTTGACCTGCCACTGGAGTTCGTATCTCGGGAAGCCGCCTACAACTTTGTCGACGGGGTATGGGACACGGAGATTCATCAGCGCCTAATGCTCGGCGATTCTAAAACCATCCAAGAGGCGCTGACAGCGGCATTAAGGATGGAGGCGGCCAAGGTAGCATCTATCCCGACGTCGAGAACGAGGAGTGTCTGCTACGCCGAAGACAGAAGACCAGCTGAGGGATGCCGGCGAACACCTAGTGGCCTGTGTTGGGGGTGTGGACAGCCCGGACACCTGCGGGGAGACTGCCCACACCAGGAAGAGCAGCCGGAAAACGAGTAAGGGCCGTCGTGGAGAGGGGCACGTCGGCGCCATTACCACCATCCCCTCGAGTGACAATCCACGCCGTCAGCCGCTGGATGGATGACAACCTCATCGCGGAAGGCTGGGTAAGAGGAAAGCCGTGCCGCGTACTGGTGGACACCGGGGCGGCCGTGACCATCATCAGACATGACGTGGCGAAGGGTTTGCCGACGAGGAAGCCGAGCCGACCATACGAGCTTGTGACAGCATCGGGCGACACCATGCCTGTGGAGAAGGAGGCCCTACTGGAGCTGACCTTGGGACGGAGTGCCGTGCGTCTGTGGGTGTTCGTCGCGAAGGTGGCTGAGGAGGTGATTCTGGGACTGGATGCCCTCAGGAGCCACGAGGCGACGGTCGACGTCGGCAGGAAGGTCCTGAGGCTCAACGGAGAAGAGGTTATACTCCGTCAACCAGAAGAGCGCCTTGGAATTGGCAGGGCCGTCTTGAGCGAAGACGTGGTTGTCCCCGCAAGGAGCGAAGTGATAGTGACGGCGCGACTGGAAGGCCAGACAGCAAATGGGGTCCAGAGGCAGCAGGAGTACGACTTCACCTCGGAACATCGCAGAGGGAAGAGTCACCGTAATGCAGACGCTATGTCGCGAAGACCCTGTCCAGAAGAGTGCGGCCAATGCACAAGAGTGGAGGGGAAGGAGCGTGCCGCAGCAGTTCGAGTAGTCACGGCAGTGCCTGCGGATGGCTGGGATATCGCAGGCCTGAGGAGGGAGCAGCTGGCGGACGCAGACTTGGTGTCACTGGTGGAGAACCTGGTGGACCACCTCCACGACATACACGAGATGGCTCGCCAGAACATCCAGAAGGCCAGCGACCGCATGAAAACCCGATACGACAGGCAAGCCAACAACCAAGGGTTCCAGCAAGGTGACCTGGTCTGGTTGTACCGCCCGACCCGGACCAAGGGACGCTGCCCGAAGCTTCAGCAGCCATGGCAAGGACCGTACCGAGTGGTGAAGAGGATTAACGACGTGGTCTACCGCATCCAGAAGGTGCCCCGAGGAAAGATGTTGGTAGTACACCTGGATCGCCTGGCCCGCTACGAAGGCCCTGTTCGGTTCGACCAGCCTTGAGGAGGGAGCAGTGTCACCCTGGCGGTAGACTCGCGAAGCCGATGAAAAATGATGGCCGGTGGAGATTCGGGAAACTTCGAGGCCGATCGTTACCGGAAGCGAGACAGTTGAGTGTAGAGTTGGAAAAAATAAACAGTTTTAGGTTAGCTAGCAAATTGTGATGTGACGAATGTATTTGCTAGGAAAATAAAGTGCAGTTTTTGTATTTGAAGCCTCGACTTTTGATTTTCACGAACCCACAAAGTCACAATATTGATGTTATCAGTTATATATTCGTACACCAATTTGCTTGAACGTGTATCCTTTCAAGTTTGTATACGTATAAATATTTTATAATTTGTCTTTATTACATAACATTTTCCATAAAACTAAATACCTAAAGAGAGGAATCAGGATATAATCACTCGGCTTTCTAAGTGGGACCTAAGTTATTGTTAAATACCAGTTTAATTACTGTGTGTTGTGTGTAAATGTCTCTCTCTCTCTCTCTCTCCCTCTCTCTCTCTCTCTCTCTCTCACACACACACACACGCACACACACACGCACACACATCAGTCTGTTTCTCTGCCAATAGGTTACTATCATTTACCTATACAAAATAAAAAAATGACGTCGAATTTTCATTTTGATTTTACTTAATGCAAAATGTGGTGGAGCCTAATAATTATCACAGGCGTGTGCGAAAGGTGTTAGATGTTAGGTGTCCCACTTCCCATGTATAACAATAAATCAAGCTGATAAGTTTAATGTTGAATTATGTATTTATTGTATAAAACAGATATTTATTACCCTCTGAGGAAGTTAAGGAACTATTCTTTTCGAAGGATAATTCCACTGCTACAACCGGAAATCTAAACTTGGAACACTAAGTTGGACCATAACATTTACCAGAACAAAGTTATTTCTCAGAATTTTCATACGTACAAAATGTGAATTTCACTGCGTCAACATTCCTTTTTTGCAAGACAGAATTTGCTGTTGTAGCATTATAAAGTCCATATAACGTGAGGCTGAAATAGAAAGTCACATTAGGATTGACGAGATAACCTGATGGATACTAAATAATACATAAATTAACAATTGATTCAGTATATAAGTTTTGGTGTACTACAGTTGTTAGAATTTCTTCTTTGATTATAAATCAATTTTATTCTCGAGGAAGAGCGCTGGCCCCAGAAACGACCATCTGCAGCCATTGACTTCTACGTTACAGGATGTAAATATAATCAGCACATCAACTAACAATCAAGTCATTGTACTATCGCATCCAAGAGAAAAGAATTATGTAAACTAAAATGATAATGTGACCTCATTTATCTTGATTTTGAGGATGTCTCCAGCCTAGCGACACGTGGATACAACCTCTCGATATGGGTGGCATTGACCGAATGAAATAACAAAATTAAGAACTTTCCAGTTCCTAGATGCACAACACTTGAAATATGCTGCTCTGCTGTCTTATTCCGTTGACCGTTGCCTACTAAGCTTTTCTCAATTTCCTTCTGAAATTCCTACTGTACCTGTAGATATGTTCAGTTCAAATATATGAGGGCTGTTCAATAAAGAATGATCATAACTTTTTTCAGTCATATCTTTTCGAAGTAAAATTCAACCTTATTATATTCTGTTAGCTTAATGTAAAACAAACACGCCGTAGTTGTTTCATTATTGGTACTCCTGGTTACCGCCTGTGGGAACCAGGCAAGTTCAGACATGTCCAGTATTGCCTACCGCTGCAATGGAGGTAACACACAGTTAAAGTTGATGTTAGAGGAAGATCTGAAGTTTCTTTCAAACGTAATCCCTGCTGATGAAACTTGGCTACATCATTTTGATCCTGAGAGCAAACAGCAAAGCTCAGTGTGGAAATCTTCTCCATCACCAACCCCCCAAGAAGCAAATGTGGTTGCTTCTGCTGGGAAAGTTATGTTCATCTCATTCTTTGATATTCATGGAATTGTTTATCAGCATGTTGTACCTGCACACACATCAGTAACTGGACAGTACTAGAGGGATGTTCTGAAAACATTGCAACTCCATATCAGGCGCAAAAGACCACATTTCCATGAAGCTAGCTGGATGCTGCACGACGATATTGCGCGGCTACATATTGCCAATGTTCGTGCTGAATATCTTGCAAAAATCAGCGTGAGGTGCATCCCTCACCCTCCGTATAGTCCGGATTTAGCCCATGTGACTTTTTTCTATTCTCTAATTTGAAGAAACGCCTTCGTGGGAGCCATTATCCATCACCAAAAGCCGTGGTGGAGGCTGCGGAGGCGATTTTGAAGGATCTCTGAAAAAATTTGTTTCCAGCATGTCTTTGAAGACTGGCAAAAACCCTGGGACAAGTGCATCGCATTCAGGGGAGACTATTTTTAGAAGGGCAATCAAAATTATGACGATGAGTAAAGGTACGTTGTCAAAGAAAAGAAAAAAAAAAGTGATCATTCTTTATTGAACAGTCCCCGTATAATTAAACAATCTGACGTTACTAGTGTGTTGCAAAACCACGGCTCTCTTGCCTATTATATTCTATTTTTAACTTATTCTACAGACGAATTTAGTTTAATCAAGTTAATTCTTTGTTTCACAATTAAATTGTACAACAGCAGCGGCATCAACAGTGGAAATATTGCATCATCTATTAAACAATCTGAGAAATAAACAGTTCAGAAATATTAGCTCGATATAAAATGGATTATTAGTTTGTTTAAAATGTTATCACATATTTACTGAACAATTTATCACAGTAACAAAATGAATTTGTCTTCTCTAGTGTTACAATTGATACATTTTTTTTAACAAATGTGTGTGTGTTTTGTGTAATTTTCGTCCTTTAGCTTTTTAAGTCATATCGGACGATGAATGGAATGGGTGAAATAATGCTGAAATGAGCCCAGGTTCCATGGAGCTTTAGAGTTACCTGACATTCATCTTTCAGGATAAGGGAAAACCCAGGAAAAAACCTTATCCGAGTAACTGGACCTGACCGAGATTCGAACTCGGGACCTCTTGAACGTGTTACCATCTACGCTACAGAGACGGGCAAACAAGTGTTTTATCAAAAACTTGGTAATTATGAATG
The DNA here is from genome assembly GCA_030765055.1 of Mantis religiosa. Classification (NCBI taxonomy): domain Eukaryota; kingdom Metazoa; phylum Arthropoda; class Insecta; order Mantodea; family Mantidae; genus Mantis; species Mantis religiosa. Next base: position 134,312,919 of record CM060952.1, on the reverse strand, counting down.
CTGTCCTATAAACGTAATAAAATACTGTATACGTCAAGATTATGTACAGTTGCAACATGCACTTAAACAAAGGCAGTTCAAGCAGTTCAAGCTAAAGTTCTTCATAACAAACCAATTGTCTTTCTTCCGCAACAACAGAAAGAACCTTTAAGATGTAAGGTGTTAAACAAATATTTTAAAATTGTTTTCAACACATAATTATGACGGCCATTTTCATGTTGTACCAACTATGTGGTCATAATACATGAACGTAAATGGATATAGATATATTCTCTGCTTTAAAAATTCTGAACCTATCGTAATAGTTCAGGTTTGGGACCATTTGAGGATTTTCACCTGTACTTTGCTATTTTTCTTTAACATGAAGGTGGACTGTCAGTTGGGTTTAATTAAATCGTGGAACTTCGTTTTGCTAAGAATGTAACTCTCTGAAAGTCCTAACTGGATCGTTTAAAATAATTTAGGTTTTATGTCAAACCTATTGTAGTTTTATTCTGTATGTGGCTCAAGTTAGGCGTATCTATTAATATGAAATGTGGAATTCAGTATGACACTTTTATTATCTCCAAGAGGCTGTCAAGATAGGAGGAGGTGTCTCAGAAATATACAGTCCTTATCTCTAACCTGCGTTCAACATTATAAAGACAATTGTTAACGAGAGGAAGTAGAAAAAATTAGCCGATGATATTATAACATTGCTAGCATAAATAAATGACGATTGATAAATAAATCAATAATAACAATGTGATATATTGCATTTACATGACTACCTGTATCTATTCCCAAAGTACGGTATATACTAACTTATTCTTCTATGTTATGTTCATCGAGACAAACCTTTGCAGAAATTGTTTTATTGCGTGTTTCCTAGTAGGTGCTCAGGGACAATGAATGCACTGTTGCTGTGTGATAGCTTTAAAATTATGTTCTCATTGCTTGGCCAGGAGAAAAAGACGAATGACGATTTACCTCTATAGAACAATATAGGGAATTCATACTAATAAGGAATAACTCGTAAATAATTAACAGTACAATAAATATTATTTTACATAATTTTTTTAATGAAATCTATATTTAAATTATTACTAACGTGCATCTTTGTCAATCAGATTTCCAGTAATGAAATCATCGCTCAAAATGAGTACCTTAAATTACCTTAAAGCACCGTAGAGTACCTTAAAGGCTATTTCCAGAAAAGTTCAGATGTAGGTACCTTTATCTGTCATGAAAACATCCTAGACATATATTACAATAACATCATTACAGCAATTTTTTACAAAGTAAAACTTAAATTCAAATTATATGTATATTTTATTTGTCACAAAAATATCTTAGGTATATGGTATTATTCAAGGCCGGAGGCATGTGCGTTTTTCCATATGTGTACTGCACATGGAATGTACTGTTATCGCTCGCGCATGTAGACTACTGCTGGGGGGTGTATAGCCTGATCATGACAAGTATTACCCAGGAAAAATAGCTTGAGCTTTGTTTATGTGTGGTGGTACACCTGTTGTGATGGATGTGTATTAAGTTGTTAATCTAGATGTTAACTATTGTGTGACGTAGGGTACCGTAGCACAACGCAGCGTTGTATCACAAAGTAAGTGTCTCTAATAATAATTTTCAAACTTGGAAACTTAAAAAAGTTCACTTCGGAGGGTTGTAAACTCCCTAAGCAGAAGGATTATTGAGAATGATTGAGAATGTTTTCCAGTTCTGCACGAAGGAAAAGCAAAACGGTCTAGCTCTTCCTCTGCAAAGGGCAATGGCTAGAACGGCTAAGCCATTAGGAAAATGTGAAGCCACGATAAAAATAATTGTAAAAGCTAATGTTTCAAGTACACGAGTTACTACTGCAGGAAAACAACGTAATCGGAAAAAGAAGTTTCAAATGGACGATTTCAATAACTGCGTCGTTTGCAGAACTTTTTAGAGTATTATGAAGTACGTAAATAATTTCCAGCAGTGACGAAGCTATTTTATGGAATAAATAAGAAAATTCATTTCGTCGATGGACAAAATACATTCTGGCGAATATTAAAGGAAACGAGATTTAGTTTTAAGAAACGTAAGAATATGCGACATATTTTAATGAAACGTCAGGATATAGATTGCCACCTTATCACAGGGATTTAAACTGATATGGAATATCATGAAGCAAAAGCAGCAGAAAAAAATTGTTCTATGACTTTAAAAGTACTTAAAGGACTTACCAGTGTTCGAATAACATTGAAGAGAATTACAAAAATGCGCTCATCAAAATTAAGACCATAGAATAATAATGTTGGTATATCGAGATACCTTGATGGAAGAACAAATATAAAGAATAGTGATCAATGTGGATTTGGTTAGCAGTGATGAAGAGGAAAAGGAAGCAAATATTTAGTCGGTTTTATGGATTCCAGGGATAACAACGGCATTTCTATAGACATAACAACCGATATCGATCCTTTAGACGACATCGCCACAGATGGAAGCTCAAGCAAGTGAAACGGATATGCAGGAATCCGAATGTTCATATCAAAATTAAATAAGTCAATTTTGTTCTCCTTAGAACATGCTGTTTACCTCTCCTTCCCTCTGTAAACACATAACATTGCCTCCACTTCCAAGTATGTTCCTAAATGTACCGGGTAATACAGCTGGAAGAAACAAAACAATAGCGTTATACTACACCCTCTCTAAGGCATAAGAAAGAATTGTACATATTTGTATAATTCACACTAATGGACGTTATAACCAAGAGGGGAAAAAGTGTTTGGAAACATTAGAAATAGAATCAATACTGCGAAAAGTACGGTGAAAATAAGCAATGAAGGATAAGATAAAAAAATTTCTGGCCATTCTGACGAGGTGCGGTGGAAGAAAGGCCGGAAGAGGGAAGATTAAACATAAAATAACATGCCAGTCAATAGTCTGTATTATGCTAAATATTTCCTATTGGGAGTCGAAGAGAAGAATGACGTGGGACTGGCTGTAAAATAAAAAGTAAAATAAAATAAGCCTTCTATTGCGCTAACACACAATTTATTAGTGAAATATCCATAACTTACTTTACCAACACATTTGTCAATATGGAACTGTACACAAAGAGTAACATGTTCGACTTTTAGGTATATATTTCATGTTCCTACTTCCAGAAAAAAAAATTGTCATGACGTTTTAGATTTAATAAATCGTTAAATACTTTGATAAGCATTGTTTGTCGTTTAAATTGATGAACGTAGTTTTAATTTGTTTTTAACGAAAGAGATTGTCGATTCAGCATCTGCTTACATATAATGCATTGTAATAACAACTCGACCATCTTTATTCCGTTATGAAGAGAACAGGCATATATAGTGCGGGCAATATATATCAAGAAGGAAACTTAATGAAGGAATCACAGGTAGTTGTAGCATTACTACGGAAGGGATTTTGCATTGAAACCTAAAATTTACTGTACCTAAGTCCCAAGGAGTCACGACAGAGAAGAGGGCAGGATCCGTACTACATACCAGTTGAAAACTCCCCTGGCAGACCAGTATAGCCGGATCTCACAAGCCGTGGTCCGGAAACGACTCATCACGTCCTACCGAAGAGGGAAGGGTATACCGGGAGCATGTCATCCCGCCTTACTCCGCCGAGACACCCGCCGACACTTCTACCCTGTAAGAGACCACGAAATGAGAAATGATAATTGAAATGAAATGGAGGGAGAGGAAATTCGGGATGTGATTAACCAAACCAGCATTCACCTAGTGACCCAAAAAGAAAACTGAAAAAAGAAACATGGGTCGGCCTCAGAAATCGAACCAGGACCTCCCGAATGCGGGCCACAGACGAAACCCTCTGAGTCATCCCACTCGGTCATTGGCTTTAGGTCGTGGCTTATGTGCGCGGGAGTTCAAACTCCCGCCTTAGAGAAGGCGTCGACCAGGAAGCCCTCAAGTAGACAAGCATCTTCGATGTATGTCCGACACTAACTTACACCATGAAACCTAGAAGCACATCTTAAAGATGAGAATGAAACTGATAAAAGGAAAATATGGAAAGGAAATCCTAATAAATGATACATCTACCCAGGCTTCGCTACTTACAAGTAAAAACTACCAAAAACTGAAGATTAGAGAGGGCAGTCGACAGAAATGAAAGCATTTATGTCTGAAAATTTTCTACAAATTATCATTACCAAACGTTGTTTTTTAATACTTAAAATTCATAGGTATATAGGTTTGTAGACGAGTTTCCATTAAATTCTACTTTAGTATTAAGGAAGAATGCAGAGGTTTAAAAACTCCACATCACAAGGAACAAATGAATGGTGACAGTACCTCAAAAATGAAAAAAAAAAAAAAAAGTTATTCAGCAACATTGAATAATTTGAAAATAACTAATTGCACGAAAGAGTTATTTCAAAATATTGGATATTTTAAAGACATCTATCTTTAAAATGATCGACGTGGCTTCACGAGCGCGACAGCTGAAATGGAGATGGGGAGGGCACGTCGTCAGAATGCACCGTCTATGATGGATGCAATGAATACACTATGGGACCCCAGAATAGAACGTCGAACGGCAGGGAGGCCAAATATAAGATGGGCAGATAGCTTCAAGAAGATAACAGGGACACAGTGGTCAACACAGCTAAGAACAGAGCTATATGGAGGACACTGGAAAAAGAAGCTAACCAGGTGCTATAAACTATAAGTTTGTGTGTACCATAAATTAAATCTGTACAACAATGGTGTATGTCTTAAGTGTGTGAAATAAAGTGACAGTGCTAAGGAAAAGAAAATACATCATTGCTGGAGCGTAGCAACTACATAATGCTCTTAGGAGTTGCAACTCTAATGGACTTCCTAATTGCTATTCCTGTGCCGCAGGAAGCTTTTGCCTTCATGGAATTTACAGGCTTTTCATTTCATTTCATTTCATTTAAGAAAATCCTGAATTTAAAGTGTAATTAGGACTTCGAACACTTTCTTCAAAATCTTGATGGCGTATTTGGAAGATTTTAAACTAATACGAAATTTAGTATTTGTAAAAGGAAAAATTCAAGGAATATATTTATTTCATTGCCTTACATGTATGACAATATCTTAAATTTATGACATTTTAATCAAAATAATTGTAACAATATATACCAAAATAATTGTAACAATATATACCAATATCATAATTTGTAACTTAAAACTTCACTTATCGTATAAGAAATGATGATAATTCTTATAAATTCTCCAGGATCGCGATTTCATGTATACTTATACACATCTTCAGCTGGTAGTAAGAACATATGAACATCTATTGTCTAGTAATGATGGTGACAGCTCTGCTGTTTACAGCTGAAGATGTGTATAAGTATACTTGAAATCGCGATCCTGGAGAATTTATAAGAATTATCATCATTTCTTATACGATAAGTGAAGTTTTAAGTTACAAATTATTATATTTGTATATATTTGTTTCGCTGTTAATAACTTCATATTTTACGTATTTAATCGTAACAATTTTTGAGTAAATTATCATTTTCTAACAATGTTCCATTCAAAGAATAGTATGAGGTGCTCCATGAACCTCGGTCTTTGAGCATCATTTCACCCATTTCATTCATCGTTTGATAAAATTACAAAAAAAAAAAAAAAAAAAAAAAAATAGTCTGGGGTTGCGAAACTTTCTAGAAGATCTTCGAGCCATATGTTTTGAAGATGGTTAACTTAATACTTTGTTCGGTAAATCAAAAGAAATGAAGCTGTAGTTAGTGATGCAACACAAATAAATTATATTTTATGTAATTCACTTATTATATTATTCACTTAATTCACTTATACTTTATAATTATTTTTATATATAAAATTCACAAGTCTGGAAATGAGACCTACTGCTAATGTATACATTTACATGCTCGCAACCTAGGTAAATACTTAAATAAAGAATTTTGATGGTACTTTAGATAGATTTGAATGTTTAATTATTGAAAATTATTCTTAATTGGTAGATATGATCAACACCACAGTATATTCTAAGGATAAACTTGTTTCTTTTGATATATTTGCTTTATTTTATAGCATCAGGAGAACACATTTTAGATGTTTTTTCTAATAATGATTAAGTCCCATATAAAGTTAAATTGAACTAAAGAATGAAACCTATTTTTCAATTTTAAATGGAAATTCTTTCACTTGCTTTGCAATGAGTATTCCACTTCCACCATTTCTAATTCTCTTCATAAGCTTTTCTCTTTTTAATAGAAGTTAATAAAGCATTTTCGTTTAATTTTAAAAGTTAGTCTGCACATGTAAATTTATTTTTGATTTGTTCCTGATAAATATATAAATGACTGCTTATAACATTTAAAATTACAACAAAGCTATAAAATTCATATTGGATATGGAAAATTACAGTTGTTTCTGATTCCTATATTTAAAACAGTAAAACATAACAATATTGAACTATGGCATGTATGTAAAATCGACCCATATTATAATTATATGAAAAATAAAATGTAACTCTTTTCTCCAAAATTTTCTGTTTTTACAAGTTTTATTTATAGTTTACTTAACATTGTCCCGAATGCATTGTTGAGGCGAGGTGGCGCGAGGTATGAGTTCAAAGACACGCGCAGTGCAGTGCAGAGATAAAAGCTCACCGAAACGGTGGGGGGAAGGAGACGCATTTCTGGAGAGTTCGTCTTTTTTCTAGCGCCGTCTTGATTGTTTGAGAACATTCCGGATAGTGAGTAAGTAATAAATAAGGAAACCGCAGCTCGTCAAGGGGACAGTTGTTAATTGGACTTGTGTGCGTGAACAGCTGTGTGAAATTTGACCTTGCAAGTTGTATTGTGTATGTGACGTAATTGACCGAAGTGTGTTTCTACGTAAATAAAGAGCACTTTTTAGTGTTTGTAACCTGGAATTTTAATTTCACGAACCCACAAAGTAAAAATATGCTCTTAATAAAAATAATTTAAGAGAAGTTAAACACTTTATTAATTTTCTTTAAATTAATAAATTTAACACAGACGTTATACTTAAAAGTATAAAGAAATGAAACAGTTATTTTAGATGAGATCTCATAAAATGCTGTCAGTATTTTAATTTTGTTATTTTAAATTTATTGAGAAAATAATTCATTCGAGATTATTAAAAAGTTGTAATACAAACGGAAGGAGATTAAAAAGAACAATTGAAATGGAAAATCAATATTCTTAATCTGTTTAACGATGAACGTTGTGTGGATGTTAAAAGTTTTAAAAATGTTTTAAAGATAAGATTATGAAGACTAGCAGACATGGTCATGAAAAGTGTGCAACTGAAGCATGATGTGTACCAATTAAAAATTATTGAATTGCGTTAGCAACGACCCATTCAAAATTTACAAATAAGTTAGAATTAACTTCACTCTGCACATGGAAGCCTTAGAGGATGGAAGCAAATCAAAATGTGTAGAATCGTCGAGGAGAAATATATCAGTGTAAAAGGAATTGCGACGCTTCTGAAATCATGTATTAAATTTGTGTTACGACGTGTTTATGTTAACTTCTGAATGAATTAAAACTGGAATATTTAAAAAGAAGTCAAGCAATTCAATTTAATTAGTCAATTTCTTTCATATCCTACAGTCTCATACTACACCCGAGGTAAGAGGTTTTCAACAACTGCAGCTGCCGTGGGTAACTACGAGAAGACATCGCAACCGGCTCCAGCCCAAAGAACAACACGTTGCAGCATCCCAACGTACTACACGCACTTATGGTCAGTACACACTCTGAATCAAAGGGATTTACATATATTCAATACAGCACGCCAAAAGCACCTGTAACTGCAATGCAGAGGTTTCGCGACTTTTATATAACTATTTTGGGGCTACAAAGGGGACGCTTATGTGTTGCTTAAGTTCTCTGAACAACAATAATTCCAGCAGCACGTAAGAGTACGGTACCTCAAGTAAGGTAGCGTAAGGAGAAATCCAAGAATAATATGAAACAAATGGTGGCAGCGGCTGGCCCCGTAGCTCAGTCGGCAGAGCACCTGCCTGCCGTGCTAGAGGTCCTGGGTTTGATTCCCGGCGGTGGGAATGGGGATTTTTCTCCGACCAAGATAATTCCCCATCTTCCCCAGAGTCTGGAAGTATGAATGAGAGTGTGAGTGTGAATGTGTGTGTGATCTAATGATTAAAATAAAAAACTTAACGAATACGAGTTAACACCTTCGGTATGTTCCAAAGGAGAACGGCCGCCGATATGACCATTGTAGTTAAAGGCGGGGTATAAATGGAACAAGTAAAAAAAAAAAAAAAAAAATGGTGGCAGCATTCACTTCTGTTGCTATTTTATTGTATGTCTTTCGTAACCAATGATTTCGTAACAGTTCCTCGTGAACCAGTCTTGCAAGGTGTGCTGAAGACGATTTACAGAAATTATGCCAAAATATGTGGGGAATTTAGTATATGTGGTGATTAACGAAACAGTAGTTCTACTTGTTGTGAATGCAAAGTCCCATTTTGTATAAACCAAACACTACAATGCTGATGATATGGTAAATGTAATTCTTGATTAGTTAAACCTTATTGGTGTTCACAGAAGCAATTTTATTGTTTCAGTACCAGACAGTACTAATTATATCCTTTATGCTGCCAGGAGCTGCACCTCAGCATTTACATTCTTCATTTTGAGCTCACATATTCCATTTTTGTACTGAGGAGCTTATATTTTGACTAAAACAGCTACAAATTCATTGTTTGCTTTAGCAAACACTCCAGCCAGAAGAAGCAGATTGTTGGACTGCCTAAAAGAAGCTGGAACATTTCTTTTATCACCAGTTTCTGTATTAAGCCGCTGGAGCACACACTGAAAGCAAGAAAATATGTATGTATGAATTTGAATGCAGTAAAACAATGAACTGATTTGGAAGATGGTGAAGGCAGTACTGCTGTAACAAACCTAAAGCGATTGTTTAAAAATAAAGAATTAGTTCTTCAGCTGAGAGCTATAGCTAAAGTTTCTGATGATCTGTGAAATCAAATAGGGTTTTTTGGGATCAGATAATCAAGATGCAACGTAAGTCTGGTTTCTATCAACAGTCCTTCAGATGGTTCAAATTTCGGGCGCAAGTTATAAAAAAATGGCAGGAATATGAATAAATGTTATCCTGCCTCAACTTTCTGAAAGGAAGTTCAGAATTTAGGTCATCCTGTGAAGATATTGTGCATTTTTATTTCGAGTGAAATGAAACGTTTCTCTGCCATTCATGTTCCAGTAGAAGAAATAACATATGCAGCAATGGCATATGGACAAAGTAGATCTTTATCTTTCTGGCAGAAACATTCCACTAAAGCGCGTACCCTAAATAAGCTGACAATGAAGAAAAAGAAAGGTTCCTTCTATCATCTGCTTCAGTTGGCATTACATTTGCATTATATAAATGCAATGGGGTTAGCCTAATTTATGTATTTTACACAAAATTTAAAGATTCTTGGAGGTTTATCAATTTTAAAATGTAGAAGCCCCTATTTTAACTAAATGCTTTAGTTTACCAAGACTTTGTCAATATGGAACAATGGAAATTGTTTGAGAGAGCAAAACAAAAGAATGTGTGTCATGAACATGATGGGAAAGAAAGGTGATGAAATTAAGAGCGTGTTCTCACGCCCCTCAGTAGCAGCAGCAAGTGCAAATGTCGGCGGCGGCGGTCGGCGCCACGCGTTCACATGAGTGCGCGCTTCCAGTTGACTGGGTACAACAATCAGCAGGCTCCTCTCGCCGCATAATGTGTAGCGTCCCTTGGGATTCAATCATTTCGGTCCAAACGACTTCCATTTGCATTTGTATGCACATCCCCTCTTGGTCTAATGGTGAGGAAAGACTATGTCTGCCAAAAAAGCTTCTAAATTACCTTAAATCGAAATTACTAAGACAATTTCTTACTGAAACACACACTTCACAAATTTCATCTACACTCTTGCAAAACGTAAGTCTGATTTTTCAAACTCACACGAATTTCTCTACCTACTATCTTTTACATAATTTCTAAAAACTATTGTTAAGAAATCTTACCTATTGTTTTCTCTATTACGTATAAGTAGGGGAAACATTGAATTACGCTCAAAATTCCGACTTCGAAGTTTCACCAAAAATTAAAAATAAATAAAATTAGATACAATGTGTACGTATCTGTGTCCCTAGAAACAAAATGCCTGTTATGATATTTAATTTCACAGACTTCCTATGAAAGCGGCACGAAGATTTTCCAGAAAATCTCCAACCTCAAACCTACACCTATGTGGAAATTTTTTCGAACATTTTGATTTTTTTCATAAACGTCTCTAACGTGCACTACATCTTAAAATGGTGCGATATGTTGAGGACATTTTCATGACGAAAGAAGTGTATATCCGGAATAGGTTGAAGCACTCTTGATTCTGTGAATTAATTTTGCATTAATGTTTTATTCATGGGAGCTCGATAATTGCTATGGTTCTCAACGACCCATTCTGTATCTATTGAGCGTCTAAGAGCACTTTAATCTACTCATAGGTATGTTTGAGGTGATTTTGTGTGCGGCGAATCTACGACACGGGACCTCCCCTACAGAATGAAACCATACCAAGGAATAAAGATATTTATGCCCAAAAGTAGTCATTGCCCTGTGCCGGGTTTGAACTACGACCAGAGACTAGCATGTTATACATAGATCACAGAGCGCGACACACATTTAGTTGCTAATGTAAGTATGTTGTGGCTAAAATGATGGTCTAGTTTTTAAAAAGCGGATAGCTAATCTTTGTTTCAAATAACCTTGCCCTACTGACATGTACCCCTCTGCGTGCTACTGCCTTCACCTTTCTCCTAATCGGCTAATGCTTTCGGCGCCGTAGACGTTGCTTTCATACCACGTGGAAACCTGCAGTAAACGTCATAATAATTGTCAAATAAAATCATGCAAATAAAAATGTGAAGGCAAGAAAAATACAAGTGTGTAATGAAACTCAACTAACACGTTGAATGGTGATGTATGACAAATCCAGTTCAAAGCAAGATCAGTGATAAAAGTAATATCCCGAGAGGTATTTTTGGAGCAAAGCATCCTCCTCTTTATTTTGTGATAATAATTAATATATATTCTAGATAAATTAACCTGTTAGGTAATATATTTAATTCTGACAGTTATGAAAATATAAATTTAACAATTCTCTTCGAACATATTATAACGAAATCATTTTTACTGCACAGCAGCCAATAGTAGGTAATAAGATCGCATGTGCGTTAAGGGATACGGGGCATTTGGTTCATTTCACTTTTTATGTCTAATTCTTCTATCTACTTCTAATCTATTCTAAAACATAAATATTTTGAAGTAATACTGATTTTCAATTTACAAAATATAGTATTTAAATAAGAAATTTGTTTAAAAAATCTAAATAAACTTTTATTATAATTTCGATATTGGTTTAGTACACCATTGTGATAGATATTTAAAAAGTAGATATCTATGTCAGGGCTTTGAAAGCATCCTCCTTTCATAACCACCTAAGTAAAATAGAAGACTGACGAACAGCTTAAAAAAGTACGGGTATTTGAAAATTCAAATCAATATAAAGAAATATCTCTAAAAAGACGATATGTAGAAGTAATGTGAAAATAACTACCACTAGACAATATTTCTAAATCTTTAGTTTTTACCTAATTTTGCCGCAAAATACTACCCCTAAATGTATGTTGATAACCTTAATATTATTACTTGAGTTTATGTTTATGTTTGCAAGTTTTAATCCATGATAGTTAAACATTTGCATGTATGTAGTAAATTTATTCCACATGGCAAGGAGTTTATTGCGGTATGTAATGAATATTTAAGGGGCTAGTTCATACTTAACTAATTTGAGCAACATTATACATACATCTTACTTTCTCAGCAATGATTCATACAACTCGGTACTAGCGTTCAACAAGCATGCGGTAAATCTTTCAAGTTCGGTGCAGCCGTGGCATCCTAAAACTTGATATGGTTTGGATTAATATTACAAACGAAGTCGTCTGACATTCCCAGAATTAAAGAGTGGTGTTTTCATTACATTTTGCACTTGTAATAATGTGCTCTAAAGGTAATTCCTCAAGTGCAAGCAGCAGGAAAGTTAATAGTACAATGCAAAAGGAGAACAGTAAATTTATTTTAAACAGTGTATTGACGGAAATTTTATTCTTAACAAGTGGAAGTAAAGTACTGAGCAGGTGTGTTAAAACAAAAAGTTTTATTTTTGTGCTTTAAGATTATTTTAAAAATCAAAGAGTCTTGTGTTAGTGATTGTTTTATTCAAATAAAATAAACCCATATTGTCTGTATACCATTGTTCCATATACTCTGTACAAAAATATACATAGATTACACAACATCTACAAACACCTGTCCATAGACATGCTAGATTTTAAGATCCAATACCTTTACCAGCCGTATTTACTACAGCCTTACCAATGATGTAATGGTAATTTCTGAAAGATATCTACAAAGCACTGAAAAATATTATTGACAGAAAAGTTCCTGATGAATCAACAACAAGGAAAACCTGCCTTGGGAAAGTTTATGAAGAGGTAATTTAATGAAATTAATTTTTTATCAAATATCCGCACCCCCTTCCCAATATTTCGAGCTTTATAAAACCTGTTCAATTATTTAAAACTTTTAAATGTATTACACAAAAATATTTTCAAATGGAAGCAAAATTATGTATAGTCTGTAATGTCAGGGGTTTCATTTATTTAGGTTATGACTAAGAGGCTTTTTTACTTTGATTTCCCATAAAAGTGAGATCTCAAGTTAAGCCCTCTTCTTCGCTAATTTTCAATAAAATAATTCTATACAGGTAATACAGAAATACAAGACGATATTAGCCATCAAAGATATGTAGATAAAACAACCGTCTCATGTGTAAGATTTATTTCCAACTTTGTCGTAGGAAAAATGGTTGAATCTTAACTTATTGTTTCCAGGGTACTAGAAGTAATAAGCCATTCACCGATTGCTAGGATTGTTTGCGATGCATTACGTGTTTTGTGTCCTGCTAAAGAGAATGAGGAATATCTTGTTACAGTGAGTGAGTGTGTGGTGTTTAAGGGCCCGTCGACAACAAGGTCATTTGGGCCCATCTTGATGTTACAGATTCAGCAGCATACATGCTTAAGATTTGCACTTATTTTATTGTAAGACGGTTCATATGACTTGTTTAGCACATGTTCTCCGCAGATCGGCAGTGGAAATTCAAGCAAATTTTCCAGAAGAAATGCCTTAATTTCACATTTTAAAAAAGTATTCTTGAAGGTACCATCAAGACACTAGTCTGCAGTACAGCCAATCCTCACGAGATGGACTGGAGTTTTCCCGGGCCGCTAGGTGAATGCTGGGTAGGTTAGTTACATCCCTCGAGTTTCCTGTCCCTCCATTTCACCTGCATTATCATTTCATAACATTTCTCATTTGGTGGTCACTTTCAGGGTAGAAGTGTCGGCGGGTGTCTCGGCGATGCATTGCAGGAAGACATGCTCTGAGTAATACTACTTCCTCCTCCGGTAGGTCCGTTGCCGGTCTCCGATCCTCTGCTGGGACCATTTCGGGACCGCCAGCCTGGGACCTCTGGGGCTCGGCTGCTGGGCTCGCTGTCGTCCCACTGTAGGGGAGCTTTCCGTTGTCCTGGCCTGTTGGGGGAAGTCTATCCAAATAAATTGTAGGGACCCTGCCCTCTGTATTGTCGTGGCTCCTTGGGTCGGTCACCCTCTGTTTTCTTCGCTTTATCCTTCCTCCTTGGGGCATAGGAACAATGGGCCCAGCAAGGTGGCCAACGTACCGAATCCCCTCCGTAATGAAATCCTAATCCTAAAATTGTATATTAAAAGGTGTTGGATGTGATGGACAAAAAGAAGCAGCAAATATCGGTGCTGCAGTAAGTACTTGCAATGAGAAAAGTCTCCAAAGTATATTAGTATTTATGAAGACCTACTTTAGTAAAATCGCACCAGCAATCACACATTTGGAAGACAAAGAAGTGCCTTTATCTTCTGTCCCACAGATACTTATAAGTAACAGCTGTCGCTACAGAGATATCACGAGAAATAGGAAAGTGTATTCGTAAAAAAATTGTGAAAATTGAAGCAAGGAATCCAGGTTTAACGTTTCTTCGGGATGTAAATAAAATGCTTACAAGGAGAATCTCAAAAAGCACTCTGCAAGTGACATAGCCTCTTTTCGACACTCTCCTGTGGTTTCTTGTGAAGTGGTGAGATCTTTCTCATCATATAAAAACATTTTAAGTGACATAATATACTCGTTTCTTCCAGAAAACGGTGAAAAAGATGTAATTGTTCATTGAAATAAACAGACTAATACTAAGAAAGGAGCGACAAATAATATTAATTAGAGCCTGTGTTTAAGAATTTACTGTTCTCTTACTTCAAGATTAATAAATGTGAGAAAGTTGAAATAATGCACTTTATCTTAAATGCATATTAGAAAGCTTTTAGAGCGTATTTACCAAGATTTTAGTGTAGGTATAGATGCATGCATATCTTTGTATTTTACAATTATGTAAATCCGAGGTATAATTAGACGGCTGTTCAAAAGAATGACCATAATTTTTTACGGTCATAATTTTTCGCACTAAAACTCAATCTTATTACATTCTGTTAGCTTAATGTGAAACAGACACGCCGTAGTAGTTTCATTGTTGGTACTCCTGGTATCCGCCTGTGAGAACCATGTAAGTTCAAACATGTTAAGTATCGCCTATCACTGCAATGGAGGTAACACGCGAGGAACAATATGTGGCTTTGAAATTATGATTTCGTCTCAACAAATCTTCAGCTGAAATTTATACAATGTTACAGGAGGCCTATGGAGAGTCTGTTCTTCTCTACAGCACACCTGGAAATATGTTTAAAATGTCTAAAGAAAGGAGACAATATCAAAGGAAGGTGGACCCGGTGCTCCAGTTACTGCTCTTACGGAAGAAAACATCAACACTGCTGCTGCCTTTGTGAGAGAGGATCGACGAATTGCCTTAAGATCATTTCTGAAATACTGAACATTTCATTGGGTGCCACCCACAAGTTGGTGACAGAAACATTACACATCAGACGTGTTTGTGCGCGATGGGTTCCAAAACTGTTCATTCCCGGAAAAAAAAGGGCATTCGCGTGCAGGTCTGCATGCAGTTAAAGTTGATGTTAGAGGAAGATCCGCAGTTTCTTTCAAATGTAATCGCTGCTGATGAAACTTGGCTACATCATTTTGATCCTGAAAGCAAACAGCAAAGCTCAGTGTGGAAATCTCCTTCATCACCAACCTCAAAAAAGCAAAAGAGGTATCTTCTGCTGGGAAAGTTATGGTCATCTCATTTTTTTATATTCATGGAATGGTTTATCAGCATGTTGTACCTGCACACAGATCTATAATTGGACAACACTACAGGGATGTCCTGAGAACATTGCAAGTCCATATCAGGCACAAAAGACGACATTTCCGTGAAGCAGGCTAGATGCTGCACCACGATAATGCGCGGCCGCATATTGCCAATGCTTTTGCTGAATATCTTGCAAAACTCAAAGTGTATCCTTCACCCTCCCGGATTTAGTCCTGTGTGACTTTTTTCTACTCCCTAACTTGAAGAAACGCGTTAGTGGGATGCTTTATCCATCATCAGAAGCAGTGGTGAAGGCTGCGGAGGCGATTTTGAAGGATCACTCAAAAATGGTTTCCAGCATGTTTTTGAAAACTGGCAGAAACGCTGGGACAAGTGCATTGCAATTCAGGGGAGACTATTTTGAGAAGGACCATCAAAATTATGAGGATGAGTAAAGGTACGTTGTCAACAACAATTGTGATCATTCTTTATTGAACAGTTCTCGTATTAAAAATAAAATATTTTGTCTTATTGTGCTACTTCATCTGGTGTTCCACATGATGCGGAAACAGTAACTTTTAATACGAGTACCATCATTTTATAAAAATATTAATAAACGAAACTGGATTTAGGATTTTATCCACTTATCTGGTTGTTTTACAATTTTTTTAAATTTGTTTTTAAAAATTGTTTTTTTTTTTAACTATTAAATCCATAATTAAAATTATGCTCAGTGGTTGAACTAATTATGACATTTGTTGAGCAACTTGAAAATGTGCAAAATTTTAAAACTAATTCTCCATGAGTTTCTGCTAACATTTTTAACAAGATGTATTACAAACTAACTGAGTGAACATTGAATCTGCAGAAATGTAAGCAAAATGAGCCATGTAAAAGGCATTGATTGTAAACAAAGGCCATTAGGACATGATTGTGTTACTGAGTATGTATTCATTGGTGGAAGCCTTAAAATGCACTGAGTTTAGTATACCATTGAAGTTTAAGATTTAAAGTATTTTTCTATATAAAAACTAATGTTGGAATATGCCGACAATTTGCTGGAATTTAACATATTCTGTGTAACTTATACTTTAACATTTTATAGCTCATGGTTTTGTCTAACTCTTCTAGTTTTCCAGTTAAATGACTAAATTATAAATATTATATCACATAGTCCTGAACGTAATGGGCTATTCGCAGAAAATTTAAGATATAAATTTACTAGTTATTTATATATCTCAAATGTGTGTTAATTTAATTATAATGTTGGAACTATTTATAATACATTCAAAACCATAAATATTTCGTTATATAAAGTGTCGGGGAAGTCTTTGGAACTTTTCGTCTCGTTGTAAGTTCCTGAATTTGAGTACAAGGTTTGATATTATTCCGACCTTCATTTTTTTAAAGTTATTTCCTTTACTTAAGGTTATCAGCGACCACAGTGGAATTAATAAATTATTGAGACAACAATGAAATATAAAACAAACAATACAAACAGGTTACACCGTTACAACAATAAACAAAACAACTAAATTCGTACATTACAGTGAACAATAGTGATGTAATTAGAAATACAGGTACATTATAACAATAAACAGGGTAGAACTTAATAGTATCTAGTAAAATACAAGGTGTGTATTGAAAAGAAACTTGTAATATCATCTGACTAACACAAGATATAGTTGAATAAAGTTTATAAAATAGATAATAGTTGTGATGCATCCATTAATTTTATAATATTTTTAAGTTTGTTGTTCTGTCACTCACGCACACAAACATATACACACACAGACAAAAACAAATGCAGTTTACTAATATGTTTTAGGAGAACCTCAAAACATTTTCTTGTGGTGAAGCATTTACATCCAATTTTTGCTTGCAATGCAATACTCTATAGAAATAAGAAAGGAAATCAAATTAAAAGAATAAAAAAATAAATATTACAAGTTCAGGTTTTCTTACTCAAAAAGTATCTTACAAAGTGCCATTACTAATTTTACCATTCTTGAAAACTACCAATCATTTAAACTTAATAACGGATAATAAGCTTAAAAGTTATCAGACATCTGTTAACCTTAACAACGAATGAGCGTTGAAGGCCGATATAGGATAAAATTTAGGAATTTTCTTACAAAAATCAGCTCATACTGCAATACTTTCAGAAATGCAGAACAGGCAAATGTAATAAACATTATAATGATATTTCTATTCTTATAATACTATTGGGAACATCTCAATGTTAGCCTTTCCATGGTGTATCATAAATCGTAATTGCAAGGTAATTACCGACGTCCAGACCCGTATTTTCATTTGTTTCTAACAACAAACACATTATCAAAATGAAAACAATCGATTCTTCTGTTAAGGCATCCTTAGAAATGCAAAATAATCACCATGAGGTTACAATGTCTTCAAAGTGTACTGAATCTACATTAAAACACAGTGCTACCGTAAACCAATATGTTGTACGAAAGTGTAGTTTGTCTTAGGTGTCGAACTCCGAACTTGATTGCATAAAAAATGTGGAAAAGTTGTAGATGCTGCCCTGTTGGCATTATAAACTCAAATATATTAATTTATCACTCGCTTACTTCAACAAATTATTGTACACTGATGGAGAGGACATTTATGTTGAATCCAATTCTTTACTGCTTATAACTGTAATTTTATAAATTTTAGCTATTACAAATAATGGATGAAAAATCCCCTTACAATGTAAAACATCTGCAAAAGGCAATCTTCCTTAATCTACCCCACGATACTCTTCCAGGTTCTGAAAATGCTGCAGTTCTCTTTGGTAATATAAAATCATCACTATAAATGCTTTGTAAACAATTATTTAATTTTATAAAGGTGCACCATGTCCGTGTGAGGTCCGTGAGAAAAAACAGGACTCCTCAATGTTCAAAGAATTATCAAAGAATATGTATTGAGTAATCTTTAGGATTATTCTACAAATACTACTCACACGCAGTTTTTCTCTTTTCATAATACTAATATAAAGTTGACATTGCATTCAAAAATGTCATATAGAGACATTACTTTAAATGTACATTATAAGGCCACATGGAAAAATTAAGCCTTTTTGAAAGAATATTTGTGTGTGTGTGTGTGTGTGTGTGTGTGTGTGTGTGTGTGTGTGTGTGTGTGTGTGTGTGTGTGTGTGTGTATGTGTGTGTAGAGAAAGAGAAATCCTGGAAGCCACTCAAAGAATTAACATAACTCTTATGGGTATTTCAAAATACTGTATGTTACGTGTAAAATAAAGCGCATATCTTGAATAGCAGCTTAAACAGCTCTCTTCATTTCAAAGAGGAATTTAGGTTTATTGTCGCGGCGTTGGGCATAAACGTTTTGGCACAAATAGATAATAGACGGCGGATAATGTTTCACGAGCTTGCATAAGCAATTAACGATAGCGCCGATAAACAAAAGACGGATAGTTTATCACAGAGGTGAAAGACTTGCCGGCACCTATATAGCTACATTCTAGGGCATTCGTGTTTTATCTGGTGACATTTTAGAGAAAATTCGATAACAGTCTGAAATTCATGAATTTGTGTATAAAAAGAAGCCATGGCTAGTAATTAGTCAGTTGTAAACAGAGCAAGTTGTATTTGTGTAACAAGAGTGTTGTTGTAACGAGAGCTAATGTAATCAGCTGTCACGGTTTGTTATTGTCATCGACCTTGGAGGATTGTGTTATGTGATGTAATGTTGTTACGTGAGAATTGAACAGTGTATCTCTACGGAAATAAAGAAATGATTTCTGCAACTCGACCTTTTAATTCCACGAACCCACAAAGTCACAATATAGAGTTCTGTGTACCTATCAAACTACAAGGGATATGCAAAAAATATTTCGAAAAGGCAGAGGTATGTCACACTACTTTTTGGATTTATTAGACAATTCCTACTTTATTTACCAAAACCTATGCATCATATGAAGTGTTTAATCATTCTTCTGTTTATCCAGAAGTCATGGAGATTCAAATTTAAAATGTGACATAGGATTCCGCTTTTAAAACATACCACTATCACTTTAGTATTCTATATCCCACGATTACTTACACAAAGAAATGTGCATTAAGTTCATCTGAAATTTATCAAGTTTACTAGAATGAAAAAATAGAAAAGTAAATTCATATGTGAAAGTTGTGGTAGAAGGTAATGTGAATGTAGCGTATATACATATTTTTATGTATGTATTTATACACATTTTGCCTTAGGAAGCAGTCAGCTATGCACTGAGTATGTGTCAGAACAGATCTTTCGGAACATCTCTGTTAGTGCGAACTCGCCTAAATTGAAATTTGCTTAAGAGAACGTAAATGGATATTACAGGAACAATAACGACAAATGAATGCTTTGTTGCTTTACAAAATGTTTATTATTGAGTCAGAAGGTTAAAGCGGCTATGTATTGATATATTGATCAATCTGAGTGGAGTTTTCTTTCAAGGTTCTCTCAATTGTCAGCATCACCAAAGTTCCGTTTACATTGGTTCAAGTGAAACAATAATTCTGCAATAACAACAATTGGAAAATCAAAATTATATTTGAAAAATCCATTAAGTGCAGCACTTTCAAATGAAGAGTCCCAGCAAAACTAGCACGTTTGTACCAAATGTTTGGATTCAATAAATAAATACTTTTAAATTGCTTATTGTCTCTTGGTAGGTATATCGAGACCGTTATTGCAGAAATATTGCTTCACCTGTATCAATGTAAATGGAACTTTGGTGATAACTGACAGCTGAGAGAACCTTGAAAGAAAACTGCAGTCAGAGTGATCAATATGATATCAACCCCTTGACCTTCTACTGTGAGTCACAGATATAGCCGCCTTAACCTTCTGACTCAATAATAAACATTTTGTACGGCAACAAAGCATTCAATTGTCGTGTTATCGTTCCTGAGTGTTTCAAAAGAAACCCCCATTGTTTAATTTCAAATTGACACGTGATCACATCTGCAGTTTGGTCGGCGTTGTCGGTGAAAAGGAAGCAATTTGCTCTGTGTGGTGGACAGACAAATGAATTATCATTCACGTGAGTATTCAACATTTTGTTTTGGTTTCGGCATAAAAAGGAAACTAATCTGCCAATGTTTGTAACCTTGAAATCTAGAATTTCACTTTACTGCCTATAAACTCAAACAATATACAATATCTTACTATCTTCCAACGGTCTTGCTCGCTCTTCAGTTGTTATCCAACGGCCATTGGGAGCAGTCGCACACTATAACTGTAAGTTTATTTGTCTGCAGTATCAATGTCCTCATTATTAGTTTATCACGTAAGCTGACTTTAGCTTTGTTTTATAATGCTGGAGTTATCATCTTTACAAAAGATTCATGAATACCTTTGCATTATTATCATTATTTATTTATTAATCAATGTTACGTAGGTCGGCTTTTGAGTACATATTTTTTTTAGTGTGTTGTACTTTCTGAAGTTTCTTTCTGACAACCATTAAGTGTTGAAGCTTTTAATTCGTAAACCTAACTTAACAGAACAGACATTTATTAATGTTACCTATGGATAGCTTCCTTCACATTCGAGAGGTTTTAGAGTATGTCACAATTGTATATGAAGTACGAATTGTCTGTTAGGAAGTGTAATGATGGCACTCATAACTTCCTCTGTTCACTCTTGTACGAACTATTCTTAAAAATGCTTACTCTCCCATTCCATTTTAATCGAAATATACTTTAGTAGAAATGTTATTACTAAAAAGTCCTTATACATATTTAAAATGGGAACAGAAATAGACTTAACTGATACTTAACATTTTTAAGAACTTATCGTAATCTAATCATCGTGACATTTCATTTTCTTTGGTTTTATTTTTGTTTCAGAAAAGGGTTTTTTTAAAATGCTACCAATAAGAAGGAATGTTTTGAAAATGCTTAACATAAAATTGTGTACTTTAAAATTATTTTCTAAAAATGGCGTAATGATCTTTGTTAAAATATCATGTGTTTCGTACATATGTTTACAAGGGAAATGTATATTTTGAATTTTATGGGAATAGTCTCGCCATAATAGAAGACTTTTGCCAACTGGTAAACCCTAAGAGAGGACAATAGCTTAATACATACTACACAAAAGTGAATCTCTCGTCAGTTTGGTTAGGATAAATGCTGAACTTAATATGTTTGGGCTTTAGCCGACCTTTCTTATTGAATTACACAATCATAAACCAACTATCTCTCTCATAAATACACACACGCACCCACACATCTTTTTTCTACTTCGTTTTCGGATTCAGTAAAACTGAAAGCTCTTTTTCCAATAAAATCCCAATACTTCTCCACCTACTATATACATAGAAATGAAAGTAAAAGATCCGATCCATGCACTCATATGACTTTCTCTCCTCTTGTACAATATATTCTCACAAATGCTTGTTCTATGTACTTATTGTAAATCGAAATAAAGATTTGCACGCGTTGTCTCATTGAACATTTTCTTGTGGATATTAGGGGAATAAGCTTGTAAATTACATTATATTAGCATGGATAAGAGATAAAACAGCAAATAACTACTTTGTGTTTGAGAAAAGCAAAACAATTGGAAATCTGAAATAAATAACAACGATTATATTGAAAATAATTTAGCTCTAGAAAGATTATTCGTAATGAAAAAATCTCAGAGTATGTCCTCAGAACGTTCCAGATAGATATTTGATTTATGATGAAAATATTCGAAACAAGTACGTCGTACTTAAATATTTTGAAACGTTTTCAAAAAATCAAAATTTTAGAAAATTTTAGAGTATCTCAACACTTTTTTCTTTGAATTTCGCAGTCAAATTTTTCCCCTACCTGTAAGTTTATAGTAGAAGAAGTGAAAATGATAGAAAGTAAATGTTGCCCCAAGTGGACTGCAGTCAGTACACTAGACATGACATCGAAACAAACAAAATAATGTAAACACATGATCAAATTATTCTAATTCTCATTCATATAAGTTCTAGATATAAGTTCAAGGAACATTTAATCCTTAATAATTATAATTATAATCTCAATTAAATTCATAAAATATTACTAAGTTTTAAAGTGTAGCACACATTGCTTTTATACACCTTGGTAGCATAAATGGTAGCGCGTCCGCCTCACGTACAAGAAGCCCAGAGTTCGAATCTCGGTCAGTGTAAGTTGTATGGATAAGTGGTAACTCTAAGCTCTATGGACCTTAGGCTCATTTCAACATCATTGTATAGTATTAATAGATAAAATAAAAAACATTGCTTTTAGCCTGGTAAGAATGTTTAATTATTAGTTCATTGTTTGTTTGCACAATTATTAAACTGCAATGTATTTTTTCTAAACGTTTACTAATATTCAGATGATGATATATATAAGGGCGCTCAACTACGGTGGTCATCAGCGCCCTTTAAAAAACTAGTCATGGCAAAAGCCAGATATAAAACTTTCTAAAAACTATACAAGTGTAACAAAACCTATTAAAAATACACGCACATAAAAAACATCAATCAAAACCTACTAAAAATTTCGTTCACTAAATCCTAAACTCTAAACTAGACGTGATACCAGATGTCGATTGCTTAAGAATTTCCTGATTTAATTGTCTAGTTACATCAGTCGAGTAATTGTTGACTGTTTATTAAGGTTTTGATAAAAGAATCAAAATTATAATGGACAGAAAACTCCAGTTATTATTGCAGTTGCAATCATCTTATCCAAGTTTCTCATAGACAAAATAGTATTTGAAAATCTAAATGCCCTACACTGAGTACTTTTTCTATAAAATATACTAATTGGTGAAAGACATAATAATTTATGAGGTTACACTCATAATTTGAAAATATATAAATATTCTGCATGAATAGGAAAATATCTGATGGTGAATTTACATACTTTCTCTACTTCCAGTTCTACAACTGTTCTCGAATTGTCCTATTTCTATTTCTTTCTGTTTTCTGTTGATGTACATTAAATTCACATAACTTACTTTGCTGTGGGATAATAGAATCTATATTTTTGTACTATTTTACAAGCTACTCTTGCATACGCTTACGTTAACCCATAAAAAGGTTGCAGTGATTGTGTTATTATTGGTTTTCTTGTAGGTCCAAAGTACTATGGAATTTTGGAGGCTTAAATCATTAGTCAAATCTTTGAAGAGCTGATTGCTATGCAGGAATTTGAAATTCCATTCTTTTTTCGTAGTGTAGTGATAAAAAGAAAACTAATTGCAACCTCTTACTTGAGGAAATTATAATTGTTAGAATATTCAAATAACAAGGAATGATTCTAAAAGGGTTGCACTCCACAAAAAGGAAACAAAATGTAGCAGGTGTAAATTCTATGTGTTAGGGATACCTTTATCTTTTTGTGCAATAAGATTTTGTGCATATTACGGTTTACCACTTACTCTAAGGTCAATGAAAATAAAGATGGCTTCTGAGAAGATACTCAGGAAATAGATATGGTATATATTCCCTTAAAGATGTTATATCTAAATGAAAATATAGTTATTTTTGGGCATTAAAATTTAAAATGTTTCATGTAAACAGTAGGTTGTAGTGAGGGGATTTTTCTGAAAAATCTTGTGTCACATCCTTGTAAGGTGCTGAACTTTACCAAATTTTGTCTTAAACTGTCTTTTCGTTTTTGAGTTAGCAGTTCACAGACAGAGCGCTCATGCACTGTTTTCTAAAAATGTATTCACGAAACTTCAAAACGTGTTTTTACTGAAAGCTTAGTAGCGAATTTTTGGGTGGAGTATAATACTTCCCACTTACTGAAAGTATCTAGTACAAAAATAAAAAAGTGATATGTGAAGTTACATGAATTTCTATACTCGACCTAATTCAAATTATTCTTAAAAAACATATTTTATCCACTTCATGTTAATTTATATAACCAACTGCGAAAATATTTTATTATATATTCTCCTGTATGCGCAATGTGAATACAATGGTTGGCATTTTGCACGGCCAAGAAAAAAAAAATGATCGACTTCCTATTTTAGAAAGTATAATACTCGAAAATTCAAATTAATAGCAATTATTACCTTACAATATATATCCTCCTTCACACACAAACACAAGGCTGTTTGACATAATTTGTGTGCTTCAACATAAATTTATGCATTATTTTGTGAATCTCATAGAGTATATGCAAAGATAATTCAAAAGGAACAGGACTTCAGAGGCTGTTTTCAAAGCTTCAAGATAGACTTTTCAATTGTTCATGAGAATGTTGTAAGCATGTGGTACTTTAATCAAAATCGTTGAAGGCATTTTAGAAATGCCTACATTTTCCAAACTTATTTCATGCGAATTTTAAGTTATGTTGTTCAAATGGTACTTTTTATAAGAATGATCCTTTTTATTTCCTCAATTCAGAGTCTGTAAATGTGTTTTACGAGTGAATTTTCTTTCGTTTCTTTTTCACTCTCCTCGTTTAGGACCTACACCCCCAAGACTCGCAAGTGAGTGCCCAATGTCAGCTTTTGAGTAACTGAAAAGGGAACCATCACTACACTCACACCGCTACGCACCTGAAAATTGTATGATATAACGCTTGTTGTGTATAAACCATGTGCACAAAAAATCTGCTGTAGAGTAGAACCACATCCCTCAAAGCTGAAGCTTGTAAAGTGCCGCATGCGACCTCTTGCAAGTACCTACTGGACATCCCTCGTCAGCTCTGTGGCGCCTGTTGGGGACGGCGCTCCTTACGTATGCCATATGTAGACCGCTTCCCGCAGGGGTAAACAATCCCTTCCGTATAATGCTTTGTTACTATGCATATGTGAGGGTGATCTGAAAAGTTTCCGATCTCAACACGAAGATGACAGCACTCGTAAACAAAAGCTAGTGAATTTCTTTAATTAATCTGTTGAGAGTTACTCACCAAAGCTTCGGCCATTTTGAACGCTCAGTTATTATGTAACAGTAGTTTGAGTGATATGAGTATTTTTATGAAAAATGAAAAATCGAATATCGAGCTGTCGTTAAAATTTGTTTTTGAAGGCCAATACGCCAACACAAATAAAATATGAGTTGTATTCTGTGTATGGGGACTCTGCACAACCATTCACCACTGTGAAGTTTTGGGCAGCTAAATTTAAACGTGGCCGTAAGAGCTTGGGGGACGATGAACGTTCGGGACATCAAAAACTGCAACTACCGAGAAAACATCGCCAAAGTACAACAAATGGTGCTAGACGATCGCCAAATAAAAGTGAGAGAGATAGCAGAGGCCATGAACATGTCAAAAGAACGTGTTCGTCACATTTAGACATGAAAAAACGGGTGCCGCGTTTGCTCACGTTAGACCAAAAGCGCATTCGAGTGAACATTTCCAACGCTCTGTTGGCGCAGTTTAAGCGCAATAAATCCGAGTTTTGGCGTCGATTAACTACTGTAGATGAAACTTGGTCACACCATTATACGCCCGAAACAAAAATACAGTCCAAACAGTGGACTGCAACGGGGGAACCGGCTCCAAAAGAAGCAGAAACTTTTTTTTGAATAGTCATTGGGTTATTTTAATTATCTTCTAAAAGGAAAAACCATTACAGGAGCATACTACGCATCATTACTTGACAGGCTGAAGGCAGAACTAGCGGAAAAACGGCCACATTTTCAGAAAAAGAAAATCCTGTTTCACCAAGATAATCCTGTTTCACACCGTCTCACACCTCAGCGGTTGCAATGGCCAAGATCTACGAACTACGGTTTTGAACTGTTTGACCATCCGCCTTACTCACCAGATCTAGCCCAAAGCGACCTTTTTTTTTTTTTTTTTTTTTTTTTTTTGTTCCCTCGTCTGAAAATTGCGCTCGGAGCACAGTGATTTTCGTCAAATGAAGAGGCAATCACCTTCGTGAACAATTATTTTGCAGAGAAAACCGTCGAGTACTATTTGGATGGGTTACAGAGATGGAAGCATCGCTGGGAGAAGTGTGTAGAGTTACAAGGAGACTATAGTGAAAAATAGAAAAGCAATTTCTGAAAAAATGTCTTGTATTGTTATTAGGTCGGAAACTTTTCTGACAAACCTATGTTTATTCCTACGTATTCTGGACTCATTTTCGGGTACTTCTAGAAATAATCACACCCGATTTTTTTGGTACACAGTCCCCATATAGAGCAGAGATGATACCATAAAACTCTCAAGCGAATATACGTGTGAGCATAGTGATAGTTCCCTTGTGAGAAACTTTGGATACGAGATAATATCCAGGATGGAGGATGAGGCCGATACTTAGTATGAGGTTAAAGAATCGGTTATGAAATAGAAAAGGATGTAAGGAAATGTGATTATGTAGCATTTGCCCAAATGACTGGCGGAGGGAACCAGAGAAAACCCAACCAGCCGCCGCTTCACTCACAACAAATCCAACATGCAGTTCTCTGGGATAAAAACAGGTGAAGGCGGCTATGACTTGTCCTCAGCGAAATTTAGGTAGAGAACTTTTGGGTGGAATGTAATTCCTTCTCCACGTACTTGGCAGAGAAAGGAAAATAAAAATAATTGTCTAATATGTGAACACCCATTCTTATACGAAATTTTCTTTAACAACTCTTATTGTTCAATGAGATAAACGTTTGTAAAAATGTCTATCTGTGATTAGCATGGCTAAAAAAAGTACCAAAGTTGATACATAAGTTCAGAATCTTCTAAGGATATGACACGAAGAATAAAAAAAATTCCATCACCATCGTATCCTTTACATGGAATTTTTTTTTGGAAATGTTGGATTTTAATCATAAATGATTCTTAACGTTTTGAATAAATTATATGCGTTTAAAATATTTTCATGACAAGTGAAATGTATATCTTGAATTCAGTGCGACAACTCTTGAATCTTCTTCGTTTTAAATGAATGTAAGAGATAGGCAAAGTTTTACTGGACAACAAATGTACAGCTCGTTGAACACACAAATTATGTAAAATAAATTTCTTGTACATTTAAACGTTTTCAATATATTCCTTGTTATTGATTCAAATTTTCCAAACCTTGTAGTTCTCAAATGGGGAATAATTTCTTCCTTTCTTGTGAGGCAAAAATAACATTTCTAAGCTATGACATGGTGACCAGGATTTAATAAATTTTGGTTTTGCTTAAGCCTACTGTATTAACCTATTACCATTGTATTTATAAGCAACTTCATCTGTTATAAGCAATTTCTATAAAGGTTATCTCGATTAAGATAAAGTACAAGAATAATATTTTGTGAGCATTTTTTGTACAAGAGTACAGAAGGTCATGTTAATGCATACGCTATATAGTAGGTATGTATCAAATTTAACATATTGTCGGGAACCCGATCGCGATAAGGCGGCTTGGCACACAATAGACGGATAGGTTTCACGGAGATAACGAACTTGCATAAACAGATATCGCCGGCAAGCAAGATAATATAGGGTTTTAAAGTTAGAATGTTCTAGAGATATCTCGATTAACGGAGAATATTTTTCTTGTTTGCTCCAGAAGGTTCTCGATTCATGAATTTGTGTATAAAAAGAAGCCATGACTAGTGATTAGTTGTAAGCGCTGGAAATCTCGGTTATGCTTTACGCCTGCGAGATCTGGGGCATGGCCGCAGACGGCTGGCTAGCATGGTTCCAACGTGCACAGAATAGAGGACTTAGGTCTATATATTCTGTGGAATGTTATTTTCCTACCAGGTTGCTTCACGAGGCCTCGAGTCTTCCATATGTGGAGAATGAAATTAGGCACCGAGCATCAAAATTATACGCAAGTTTACCCAACCACAGAAGCGCCCTTGTCAGATCCTTGGGAGATTATGACCCCACTAGACCTCGTTCTAGACAGCACCAGTTACCCCGCATGGCTTGCGGGCATCCGAGATAACCCAGGAGCTAATCCGAACAGCAGCTAAAGCTGAGCTCCACATAATCCTTCCAAGCTGCTTGGCATCGAAATTATTCCCCAAAGTAAAAACAAACAAAAACACCAGGGTGCAAGGTGTTGCATCCTGTCCTTCAGCCCCAGGTACATCTTGTAACCTCATGAATAACATCATTCTAAAAACACACATTTCACCCTACAATATCCCGAAATCTACCTTACCTACGGTAAAACCCTTAACGGGTGGGCACGCAGCAAAAACCTTCTGGCTATATACAGCCACCAGCACCACATGGCATGGCATGGATTAGTTGTAGTTGTGAAGCAGTTGTTGTGAAACCAGACAGCTGGAAATGTTCTAACGAGAGATAATGTAATCAGCTGCAAGTGTTTGTTATTGTCCTCGATCTTGGAAGATTGTGTGATGTAATGTTGTTACGTGAGAATTGGACAGTGTATTGCTACGGAAATAAAGGAGATTTTTAATTTCTGCAACTCGGCCTTTTAATTCTACGAACCCACAAAGTTACAATATTTTTAACTAACGTCCTTTATTCGGTTAGGTCACATCGGACGATGTTCAAGTGAACCTTGGGTCCATAGAACTTAAAGTTACCTACACTCGCCTTTTAAGATAACTGAAAACCCCGGAGAAACCTTGTCCTTGGCTTTGGACTACAACTTTGGCTACATTTGTCTTTTTCTTGTTGCTACCTTGGCTTACATAACACACTGGTCTTCTGCTCTGCCAGGTAGCTCTTAACCTCCATACCTTCGTGTTACTTAATTATAACTTGACCGCGAACAAAATGCTGTTGGAGGCGTGGCTTACCAACACTGCATGCGCACACCGACCGCAGTTTGTTTGTGGACTACCTGTAGTCTCATTCTTCCCCCACTTCTTCCCTTCTTATATTCTTTTCATTTCTGGCCCATTTTTCTTTTTACTTTTAAGAAGTCACCAATACTTCTTACCTTCTTTTCCTCCCTGCCCGTTAACATTTTTATAGCTACTATCCTCTTCTCTACTTTCTCCCATTGTTCCTCCCAACCTTTTTTCTCGACATTGCAACCTCCTCTCATTCTGTTAACATGGTGTTCTATGCTTTCATTTCCCCCACACAATTCACAAATTCCCTTTTCCCTATGCACCTTTTGAACGTGAGGCAGACACTATTACCAACGTTACAGAAACAAGCAATTTACACTACTGTACGTAGCAAATACACACAATATGGGCATTATTAATAACATCACAACTATGGATGTGAAAGTGAAAGAAACTTCATCTAATTATTTATTTATGTTTTTATTTGTAAGGAATTATAAACATCTAAAATATTTGTAACGAAAAGAGCATAATAAAAACATATTTAAAGTTAGAATGTACCAAAAATAAAAGTCTCAGTACGGTGTTTTTAGCGCCAAAATAACGCTGCTACTGACTTTGTATTGCTTAAAACGTATTCAATAATTATAATAACCTTCTTATGTTTCTATATATTCGTCTGTTGTGCAGCTAATTCAGCACCTAACATTTGAATATCCGTAGTCTTCTCTTTAATATTTGTTCACTTTATATTGACACAAGATCGCCTTTTATCACAATTGTTCAGGAAACCTATTAGATCGACAATGAAACAGTTACATTATGTATTCTTAAAAGCTACTGTTATAAAATCTACATATTACTAATGCAGAAGTTTTTATATGTTTAATAAAATTACAGTTCATAATTAAGGATTTTATACATTTTTTGCCTATTTTCGCAATTGGGTATACAAGAGAAGATATTTACTACACGACAAAATCAGACTCATTTTACATTTTTAACTGAGGAGCTGTTTTAAAGTTACGAAAAGATAAAAGGTGTGGCTCTTAAGATAAGGATTTTAGGAGTAACTGTGCATACAAAGCTTAAGATAAATGATTGTTATTCTAGCTTTGTGGATGATAACCATAATTTAGAGTACTTACCGATTTTGGCTGTATCTTGTGGCTGTATACTATTAATCTGTACCCACAACTGACCTAAAATAAAATGAAATAAAATAAAACACAGTAATCATATGGACAAAACATGTATGTGAAGATGTTAGTCAAACCGTTACATGCCCGCCTCGGTAGCGTAGATGATAGCGTGTCTGCCTCACGTTCAAGAGGTCCCGAGTTCGAATCTCGGTCAGGGTGAGCTACCTGGATAAGGTTTTTTCCGGGGTTTTCCGTATCCTAATAGACAAATGTCAGGTAACTCTAAGCTTCATGGATCCCGGAATTATTTCACATCATTTCACCCATCTCATTCATCATCCGACATGACTTAGGTTGGAGGACGTAAATTACAAGAAAAAAAGGAAGCTCACGTCTCAAGAGATCCCGAGTTCGAATCTCGGTCAGGGTGAGTTACCTGGATAAGGTTTTTCCGGGGTTTCCCTTATCCTTCAAGATGAATGTCAGGTAACTGTAAGCTCCATGGACCCTGGACTCATTTGAGCATCATTTCACCCAATTCATTCACCGTCCGATATGACTTAACGTTGGACGTAAATTAAAAAAACAAGAAGAGGTTACTAATTTCAAAATGCCGAATGTGATTCAATGGTTTCAAACATTCAATATCCACTTTCTCAACATTTAATGTGTTCATATCTGAAGTCTACGTAGTATTACATTACACATGATTTCTGATTTTTAACAACGCTGTCAACGACACTGGTGTGCCGGAATTTCGTTTCGCAGGTGCTTTTTATATGCCAATAAATTTATTTAAAGAAGCTATAGTTTTTAAGTACGTTTAAAAACCATCGGTCTGGGCCAGGTTTGAATCAGGGACTTGGGGATCATAGACGAGCGTCTACCAACTAGGCGCCCAATGTGTAGAACTGTCCCTTTCTCAGAATAGTCATTTGTATTAAATATGTTAATTACTAATTACTAAAGTTTGATTCATATTAATGCTGAGCATCCAAAAATAACACGCAATATGTATGTGCAATCTGTAAATCATTTTGGAGATACGAAAAACAACTTTGTCTTGTTTGTTGTGATATTTCTTTAACTCTGTTAAAACACATTTCCAACTCCCACCCATATTGCAGTAAATTAATTCGGACACGGGCACCAGATTTGATTTGTGTTCCAAATCAGCCACAATAGTATTTATTATTGTTATAATTAATCATAAATAACGCGCCTCCGTAGTGCAAGTGGTAGCGAGTCTGCCTCACGTTCAAGAGGTCCCGAGTTCGAATCTCGGTCAGGGTGAGTTACCTGGATAAGGTTTTTGCCGGGGGTTTCCCTTATCCTGTAAGACGAATGTCGGGTAACTCTAAGTTCCATGGACCCCGGACTTATTTGAGCATTATTCCATCGGTTCCATTCATCGTCCGATATGACTTAACGT
Source organism: Mantis religiosa (assembly GCA_030765055.1). NCBI lineage: Eukaryota > Metazoa > Arthropoda > Insecta > Mantodea > Mantidae > Mantis > Mantis religiosa. The sequence continues at coordinate 134,281,289 of CM060952.1, read as the reverse complement.
TGGAGGACGTAAATTACAAAAAAAAAAAAAAAAAAAAAAAAAAAAAAAAAAAAAAAAAACTCACGTTCAAGAGGTGCCAAGTTCCAATCTCGGTCAGGGTGAGTTATCTGGATAAGATTTTTTCAGGATTTTTCCTTAATCTGAAACATAAATATCGGGTAACTAAGCTCTATGAACTCTAGTCTCATTTGAGCATCATTTCACCCATTTCATTCATCGTCCGATATGACTTAGCAGGAGGACACAAAAAGCGTAAATAATATGTTCATATAACCAGCTTTGCGCATGCGACGAGCAGTGCTTACTGTGAGGTTGGCTGTACTGTTTTTTTTTTTTATGTTTTTCTCTTTTGAATCAGAATATAGACATGTGTTTGCATTACATGTCTGGTGTATTTACTTAATTTACCACTATATAGTGGTCCACACAGGCAGGAGGAGTTCTGTGGCGAAGTGAAGGTATTACAAAAACTAACTTAAAAGAAAGTGACCAGTAATGGGTAAAGGTCATAACGCCTTAAGAGGTTATCTACAGAGACTCCCATAAATAATTGGACAAAGCAGAGTACTAAGTTTTGAAAGTGAAAATCAACATTTGATGTGCTATTTTATTGAAATTAATGATAATCGACAGTTACAAGATTCGTTCTTTTAAGAAAATACGAGGGCTATCCAGAAAGTAGATTACGTTTTCGTCTGTTTCCGCTAGGGGCGGGGCTAGCGCGGCCATCTTGGGGTCAGAGCGTTGCGCAGCTCAGTCGGCATCTAGCCGTGCTAGTGAGAGGTTCGTGCTGTGCTCCGTTCAGATACTGTGACGGTTTGAAATGTCTGCGTTAATTGAAAATCCCGCGAGCTGCGAGGTGCGTGCAGTAATAAGGTTTCTGACTGCAAAAAACTGTAAACCGATAGAAATCTATCGGCAGCTTTGTGAAGTGTATGGGGACAACATTATCACTGAAGGTGGAGTGCGTCAGTGGGTCATCAGATTTAAAAATGGCCGAACCAATGTTCACGACGAAGATCGAAGTGGGAGACCCAGCATAGTGACTGCCGAACTTGTCGAAAAAGTCGATGCTAAAGTCCGTGAAAATCGAAGGTTCACAATAACGGAACTTTCTTTGAGTTTTCCACAAATTTCGCGAAGTTTGTTGCACGAAATCATCAGCGAAAAGCTTGGTTACCACAAGTTTTGTGCAAGTTGGATTCCAAAAATCTTGACAGAGGACCACAAAAATCAGCGAATGGCTGCAGCGTTGAACTTTTTGGACGTTTACCATAAGGATGGTGACTCTTTACTCGATCGCATCGTTACTGGTGACGAAACATGGGTGAAACACGTGAACTGTGAAACGAAATTGCAACCAATGCAGTGGGGGCACACAAGTTCTCCCCAAAAACCCAAGAAATGCATGCAAACAATGTCGGCAAGGAAGATGATGGCGACTGTTTTTTGGGACAGAAAAGGTGTGATTTTGGTGGACTTCCTGGAAAGAGGCACTACAATAAACTCTCAAAGGTATTGCCAAACTCTCCAAAAACTCAGAAGAGCCATTCAAAACAAGCGCAGAGGAATGTTGAGCTCTAAGATCTTGTTGATTCACGACAACGCCCGGCCCCACACGGCAAATGTCACTCGTGAAGTTCTTGAATCTTTTAAGTGGGAGTTGTTTCCTCATCCGCCGTACAGTCCCGACCTGGCACCGAGCGACTTCCACCTATTCCCAGCAATGAAGAAGTGGCTGGCTATGCAGCGTTTTGATGACGACGCACAACTGCAAGAAGAGGCAACGAAGTGGTTGAAGGCGCAGGCGGCCGAATTTTTCGACGAAGGAATTTCCAAGCTCGTACATCGCTACGATAAATGCCTTAATTTGAATGGTAACTATATCAAAAAGTAGTATTTGAGTGTGGCTTTCATCTGTATATAATAAAATTTGTTTCCTATACTTTGTTTACTTTTTATTCCAAAACGTAATCTACTTTCTGGATAGCCCTCGTATGTTATTTCACATAAAATTATATAATGCGTTTTTTTTAAGAATTAAAAAGAAATATGGTATTTTGGCCCTCAAAAGTAATCGGACATAACTTGAGTGTGATACAAACTATGACTTAGTACTTTGTGACTCTCCCTCTTCTTTTCACTACTTCTCGCAACCTATTTGGCATGCTGTGAACCAGGTTTCTCAGGTAGGCTGTAGAAAGTTTGCGCCATTCCTCTTGCAACCTCTCCTTCAAGTGCTGCTTGGAGGTGATGGGGTCTTTCGCACGGCCTTCTCCAGTTTATCCCATACTGCTTCTATGGGATTAAGATCCAGGGACTGAAGGGATGGATGCAGTACATGAGGACAGTTGTAAAGTAACCATAGCTGCAAATTGTGGGACGTATGCTTTGGATCATTATCCTGATAAAATGAGAAGCTGCCAATATACCCATCTTTCTGCAATTTGTTTTAAATTTTGCTGTAATGGTCTAAGATAGACTTCCTTGTTCATGGTTGTGTCTATGAACACCAGCTTTCCCACTCCCGTAGAGTAAATACAACCCCATACCATTACACTCCCACGCCGTGTTTGATTGTACCTTGTAAATTGCGCTCTTCCAGTCCGTGCTTGGTTTCCTCCACACAACCAACCTGCCATCGGAACCAACAAGGTTGTATTTGATTTCGTCACAACAAATAACTTGGTCACACGATAGGTAGTCTTGTTAACAAAATTTTTGCCAAATTGTAATCGCTTCGTTTTATTCTTGCTGGAAATGTATGGCTTTATTCTGGCAACTCGACCATTAAAATTTTGTTTCCGCATGTCCCTTCTGACCGTTTCAGGGCTGTCAGTCCCAGTTCTTTCTGAATCTCAGCACAAATCACCGGAGCACCTGTACGCGGATTCCGTTTTACCTTCCGCATAATATAAGACTCCTGCCTATCGGTAAGAAGTTTTGGTCGCCCTGGCTTTGCTCGAGATTCAATTCTGTCTTCCTCCTTATACCAATGAATTATGTCACTAACCGTACGTTTGTTAAGATTCATAATATCTGCTATTTCCCGGTATGTTTTGTTCTTTTCATAGTGATAGATCACTGTATCTGATCAAAGATACCTCTAGGCCCCATACTACACTTGCCTTCTTCTTGGTGCATAGTTGACGTACGATGTTGTTTTGTCTACTGATAGACTTCACCTACTAGTTTGTATTGCATTTCATTTGTGCTGATTGAGATTGATAAACATAATCTATCCTGCTTTATAGAGCACTCTATAGTGAAATGCAAAGTCTGTTCGATTATTTATAGCAAAATACACGTATTAATTACAGCAAAATACACGTATATATCGTATTATAATAACGCTATATATATGGTAATAACGGTAAAGTATGTAAAAACCACGATCTTCTCTACATGTGTATCTAAGCCTTCTGCTGCCTGCAAGATGTGATGTTGAATTCACCGCATTATCACCTAACAGCTTAAGTAATAGTAGTACGTAATATGAGCTGAAAAAGTGTATCGATGGGACCATCGTGCTGTAAAGTGCTGTACTGAAAAAATTAAAATCATTTTGTTTGATAATAGCATAGTGAACTGCCAAGATCATATCAGTGGCGACCACGTGTCTTAGTTCCTTAACATGCCAGTAAGTCTACTGGCACGAGACGTCGCTCATAAGCACGTTTCTTAAAAGCTGTAAAGTGCTGTACTGAAAAAAATTAAAATCATTTTGTTTGATAATAGCATAGTGAACTGCCAAGATCATATCAGTGGCGACCACGTGTCTTAGTTCCTTAACATGCCAGTAAGTCTACTGGCACGAGACGTCGCTCATAAGCACGTTTCTTAAAAACAATCGACCTGGACTGTGTTGGAACCCACGAATGGGTTCCATAAGCCTCCGCTAAGTCAATTGAGCCACACAGGCCGACTCTTACTGTACTGAAATGAAGACCCAAGCAGTTTATCTCTTCAGAAACAACAAAGAAAGCCCCAACATAGTTTCGAAATAATTTAAGAGCTTTTTAATGGTTTTTTTTTTAATTTTTTACTCTGGAAGCTTGCACAATGAACGATCATAGAACATTCTATAACCTTATTTCCAAGAAATTAGCGCTATAGATACCTACATGTTGCTTCAATAATAGTTTCAGTGACTTAGAGTTCTTAACAAAGTCCTGTTTTATAGTTAACAAAACCTCTAATTATTATAAATCAACGTCGCACCACATTCAGAAAGATTACAGAGCAGATTTGGATAATAAATTTCTAAAGTGGATTATTCCAGCTTCGAAACGTCCAGCTAGTAAAATCTATACAGAGGATTCCTGTTTGACATCTCATTTCATAAAGAGCTGGTACTTATTTATTACTCTCATTAAATAAAACATCAGTGTGCGATGACGTTTGACTTCAATGTGTTAGTGTTTTATTAATTATGTTTTCGTTTAGTATTATTAGCTTTACCTTCTATTACTATGTACAGCAAGTAGGGGAAGTATTTTGTATTCCACCAACAATTCACTGAAAATTACTCCCTGAATCAAGGAAAATCAGTTGTAGAAAAAGGTCTGTGTGTGCGTGCGCATCCCTGTTGTCTAAGAATAGATAACACAAAACTGAAAAGATGGTTAAATACATTTTGTTACTTAATTTTACCACATTCCAATTGATGTCACATGAAGGTTTTTAAGACCATCTCCCCACTCCAACTACTCTTTACATGGAAAATATTTTGAAAATATTGTTTTTCCCAAAAACGGCTTTTATAGATTTTAATTAAATGCTATATGATAAAAGTATTTTCAGGAAAAATTAAATATATACAAGTATTTTTAATTTTATGGGAAAAATCTCTAAAGTCCTGATCATTAAGAGTTATTTGGGCATAGCTGGTAAACCCTAGGAGACAGACATAATCTAAATGTCATTACACTACATTACATCATAAAATTGCATAAATCAATTAAACTCACAAAAATAGAATTGTTTTTCCTGGAAGGTTTTAATGGTGGTTAAGGCCTTCTTGCCTGCAAATATTAACATAAAGGTATGGAAAGAAATTAATCTAAATCAACAATAGAAATGTGCCACCACCTTAAAGTAATTAGATAATGTCTGCAGATTCGTTTAAATAAGTTGAACACAATATAGAATTCTTTAAGGACGAATCTAAATTATTCTTCTTCTATGAATATGACGCATAATCACATTGTGTAGCCAAATGAATTTAGTTTTAAATGTGTTTATTTTAGTATTAGATTTCGTGACGAAATATTATTCATAAGAAAGTAGGCTATTGTTATTAACCGCATTCCAAATATTTTGTTTCATTAAGTTACCTTGTAATCGAACTAATTGTGTTAATCAAAGCTTGCATATTGCCCCCAAATATTATTAGCAATAGAATGCTGTTTTACATCAATTCCTTTGTTTTGCAAACACTCGTAAAAAGTAAGGACTCAAGGTCTAATCTAATGCAATAGTTTCTAATTTAAAGCTTCCTGAAGTAGGTGAAGCTACTATAAAGATCTTGAGTTTGGCAATATTTTCTTTCTTTATATTACATTACGAGGATTCAACCTCACAAGTTCAATACAACATTTCAGATTAAATCTTCTCAGACTCGATACCAAACGGAGTAATGCAGAACGGTCCCCCAAGTTTTCTACTTTTCATTATTGTACTTATGCCCGATTTTACCAACAAATGTTAAGACTTAACACGAGTTTAGCAATAGTTAAAACAAAAATTGTATTTCACCAACAAGTGTTAGCGTAACACTCGTGTTAAATCTCATGTTAAACAAACAAGCCGAATTTCTGATGTTAAGTCCTTAACAATTGTAAATAGTCAAGATGGCGAGCATGAACTCAGCTGTTGATGTCGATTTGCTATATTTAAGACCGTCTAAATGGCATTCATAATAGAGTACGGCCTATGAGGAGAAATGATTTTAAGGAACTATCCGAAGAAAATTGTTTTACGGAGGTATAGACTGTCGAAACATGTTGCTATGAAGGTTACTGCGGAAGTACAAGAGAGGTTAGAACATGCATCGAAAGGAATATGGCGATCTCGCCTTTGCTTCAAGTATCAATAACTTTGCGATTTTATAATTCACTGAATTATGTGGATAATACATTGTCCACCTCCCGTGTTGAAACGTTCTAGTCACTTGTACTTCGCACCTCGTTTGAAATTTACGTAATACTGAGTTAAAACATGCATCGAAAGGAATATGACGGTCTCGCATTAGCTTCAAGTATTAATAACTTTGCGATTTTATAATTCACTTAATTATGTGGATAATACATTGTTCACCTCCCGTCTTGAAACGTTTAAGGCACTTGTTCTTCGCACCTCGTTTTAAATTTACGTAATACTGACAAGTTGTTCGGTGCTTGTAGTAGTGACACATACATTTGAATTAAATTCGTTTCCAATATTTTCTCCGCGACATCTTTCTCTTTTACATTCACTGCATCCGTCCTCTTATTTTCCACGATATCCTTACACTTCGTCACCATTTCAATTAACAATTCTTTCTCCGTCGATGAGAAATTTGTCTCACGGCTTTATTTATGATTTTGTTCATCCGCCATTTGTGCAGACGAAAATGAAAACAAAAGCGCATCGCAGCTCATCCATAGCTTTCTATATCTGTGATATTTACAAGTTTCTTGGCGTTAATACAGGTTTGTTAACATTTTCAGAAAACAGGTTGGTGAAATGCACGAAATTTAACATTAGTTTTAGCGCTGTGACAATTGTTACGTTACATTTGTTAACGTCGATTTTAACATCTATTGGTGAAATCGGGCATTAAAGTATAACGATATCCCAAAGGAGAGTGTGGTTTCAACCTTACGCGACATTAAAATAGAAACCAGTGGTGTTTCAAAAATGAGTGAAACAAACGTTTAGAAACTCAGAGTGGATGATGTTCAGAAATCGAGGAAAAGCACTTGCTTCACACAGATCGTCTTCATACGAGGAAGAATCCAGAAATCACGTCATGTTACAAATATCGACATGGTACAAACAGTTTCTAATTTTTTTTACAAGACATGCAACAGAGAAAACAAGTTACTACTTCAGATCCCTCAGTTTAGAGACATATCTTACATTCAGAGGTATATTGCCAAAGGAACAGAAATTATCTCGCTGCATAAACTACCAATCCTGGAGAAAAGTCCTCCTCATCGAACACCCTGGAACAAAACCTGCATCTACTCAAGAGAATGTCTCGGGAAAACTACTAATCACGAAAAACGACAAGACATACGTCCAGGATTTTATGTCACAGAGAGCTATGTTGGTATGTATGTCAGAGTATGTCATTGTTGGTCAAAGAAAATTTTGAAACGAGATAGGTGTTTACGAGAATAGCAGTTGTGGCCTTTCACCAAAATCATCTGAACTAACTGCGCAGTGCGAGTATACACTATGCATTACTCGACAGAGCGTTGAGGTGTATTGACCTTCAGGTGACTAGCGCTGCGATCGTCTCTTATCTGGTCAATTAGAAGAGTGGACTATTAGTAAGTTGATGTACAGTAATTTACGAAACACAAAGAGAGCGACTGGAAGCTGCGTGTGTCTATATATGTTTTCTCGCACCTGCCGATGTATGACACATTGCTGTCCAGAAGACGTGATTATGTCTTAGCAACCATTCAGCCAATGGAATTCGTAGGAATTACAAACGACAGATATATGTTCACTCCAGGTGGATTAATCAGCGCGTTATCTGAGAGGTATCTGTTACCAGAGATAAATCCATGGTAACTGTTCGAGCAGCACGACTATAACTCTGCAAAAAAGTGAGGAAAATAAGTGAATTGTACAATATAAAACTATGATGTAACAGTGTAATCCGTCTCTCTCTTTTACCCTAAAATTTTTGTTTTCTCATCTAAGGCTATATAAAACCCTTTTGGAACAACTGCCCATTGAAAATGATGGCCACCCTTTACTATTGAGAATATTTGAGTTTTATTTATAAACATTACATTAAAACACATTTACAGTCACAGTCATTCTTTCACATTCTTGGGAGGATGAGGAGTAATCCTAAAGAAACGTTCGCATATTTCAGTTGCCAGTGGAACCTCTGATTTGGAAAAAGCATGACTCAGAGGCAGTCTGCACGGCTATTGGGTTGCAATAAATGTATTTATTATTATTATTATTATTATTATTATTATTATTATTATTATTATTATTATTATTATTATTATTATTATTATTATTATTATTATTATTATTATTATTATTATTATTATTATTATTATTATTATTATTATTATTATTATTATTATTATTATTATTATTATTATTACTATTATTACTATTATTACTATTATTACTATTATTATTATTATTATTATTATTATTACTATTATTATTATTATTAAAAAGCTTTAAAAGAAATTGAATATAAACTACATACTGAATGTTGAATGTCACAACTTTGCTAATAAGAGCAGATTACTCTAGAGAACTGAGAGTGAAATAGGTTCCCCAGACAGCAATTATTGGTTTACAACAAGCACGGACAGAGAAGAAAGAAATGTAGGATAAAGGAATAGAAGCGGAACGATCAGTTTTGTTTCCATCAAACACTCCCTCGTCTGTGGTCACATTTTTTCTTCTTTTGGGACGGAGGGAGGGAAACGAATCTGCCTGTTTGTTACACACCCCACATTGTTCACCCCGAGAGAAGGGGTGGGCCGCGTCCGAATGATTGATGCTTATGGAAATGGGTGTAATGAGCTGTGTGCCGAGGACAGCCTTCAAGACCAGGGTGGTGATGATGAGTGGTGCAAGAAGCGGTAAAGAGAGATCTTACCACCTTTCTGTTTTCAAAGATGTTACCTTTATAAACAAGATTTTATACACCTACCATCAAAATAGAAAGAACTTAAGTAGAAAGAGCACCTACTATGAGGGGTCATCGGTTCCATTGGCTGCGTCTGTAATTTAAGTTTAACCAAAGTTTAAAATTGTATATGCATGCAGTTAGTTTACAATTAATACAACTGTACAGCAGCTTTAGGTGTCGCAAGATTAATAAACTTGACAAATAAGAGTAAATATCAACACCACCATATTTATAGCACATGATTTTCTCTGACCACTGTGAATTCACACGTTGACTTTTTAAATTACCGTAGTTATTACATTCATTTTAGTTGTACGATATATAATTTATCTATACATTGACTTCGAATTACTAAAGCAGTAAGTGCCCAAGTTATACACACCTTGTGGAAAACATTTACATACTTATGCCAGAAGTATGAAAGAATAAGTTCAAAAGTCATGGTGACAAGCTCTTGCGAATGAAACGGAAACATAAAGGTAGAATCTCAGCGTCCAAACGTGCTTTTACATAGTCCAAACTTGGGATTTCATAGAAAAGGCTAATGCAACAATTAAAACAAGAATGAACAATTATTTGACACAAATATTGTTTTTAAGGACTTTTAAAGTTGTATATTAATAACCTTTTTGTTTTTCTCTTATTGTTTTTAGTAAAAATCTACAATTCAAATTAACATGCATTCTTAAGCTTATCTACAAAATATTAATATACAGAATAAGGTTGTCTTCTTCTTTAACTGCCCTCTTATACGACTACGTGGTGTCAGGTTATTCTTGTTCCTCTTAAACCTTATGCGGGTTTAGGAACAGGATCTCTGGAACAGTGAGAGAGAGAATTCAGGATGAGTGATCAGCCCAATGCCTGGTATGAGAGTGAGGGAAGTGGATGACAGAATGAGGGCGAGATGAAATGATAGGAAAAATGATGGAGAAATTAGTGGATTGCTGGCGGTGAAAACCGGAGGACCCTGAGAAAACCGTACCCAGCGCCGTGTGGACACAAAAAACTCACTATGCTTGCGCCTGGGGTCGCCGACTTGGTGAGAGCCAAGCAGTATAACCACTCAGCCATGGCCTGGCTCAAATGAATGTCAATTATATTTTAACCAAAATGTAACAGTTTTAGTAAATAAACAATTTTGCGTCAAAGGGGTAGTTTGAGGTGAAAAGAGTTTTCTTAAAAATATTCGTGTCTCTGAAAGACTTAAGCTTACATTGTATTCACAGAATTTTCATAAATTACAACTACGCATGCGCTGGCCGCAGATTAGTTTTATTTATATATTTTGTTCGGGTAAGCTAAAACGCAATGAAACAAACTAAGAATACTATAAAGGTGAAAATATTGCAACTCTACGAATGAACCACTGGAGAATGTAAAACAGATTTTAGTTTAGGGAAACACATGTGAAAGTGAACGAGATTTTGCTTGGTGAAAGAATCAGCTCATAGGCGCTACTTTTTTTTTTTTTTTTTTTTTTTTTTTTTTTTGTAATTTACGTTCTTCCTCGTTAAGTCATATCGGACGATGAATGAAATGGGTGAAATGGTGCTCAAATGAGTCCGGGGTCCATGGAGCTTAGAATTACCCGACATTCGTATTTCAGGATAATGGAAAACCCCGGAAAAACCTTATCCAGGTATCTCACCCTGACCAAGATTCGAACTCGGGGACCTTTGGAACGTGAAGCAGACACGCTACCATCTACGCTAACAAGACGTGAATATCTTTGTAAAAACAATTTTCATTTGTTACATCATTTACCCTAGAAGAAACCACTTGACAAATCACTTCATCAACTCTGCATAAGTGCAGAATGAGAAATCAAACGGGCCTATTTATCAAGTAGATCATTTTACAAAGACATAATGAGCAACTTCCGGAGTTGTTCCCTAAATGCGTGTAAGAATGAAAGAGTATTCGAATTCCGCTTATCTTATCTGAAATTGATAACACGTTTAAATAATCTGAAAACGTATATCGATTATCTCCTTACCTGACAGTTCCACTGAAGAAACACCCTTTTCCTGGAACTTGGGCTGTATCAGGAACATCCACTTCAGAGTGGAGACGACACAGTAATTGTAAAGAAGCAACGCAGTTGATTACAAACGAAGCTATTACACAGGTTTGTACAGCGGTGGTGCTCTATTTTCGCTGTTAAATTATCATCTGAACTAAGAGGATTTTGAAAACGAAATACTTAAATCACTATGTTTTTGTAAGAGTTACAAATTGAAGTGAGCCGTAGAGAAAATCAATTTGACATGAGATTTTGTACCCTCATTGTGTACCGCAGCACACCGTATTTTCTGAATTACATTTTCATGTCTCATAGCAGAACTTAACTTCCTCTACTCATTCTAAAGTAGATTTATAGTTTTTACTTTTTCTAAATAAACTTCCACTACACGTGTACCATTTTGTTGTAGGTGGAATAAGAATACATCGAAAGACAATTAAAAAAGAACCTGATATGTTTCACTCACATGATTTTCTCAAATCACTCTTGTACCAACTCATTTTATACATATTCTTATATTTCTGTCTACTTCCAGCTAATTGAGATAAATATTTCAAGAAATTGTTATATTACACATTTTCTCCCGGCGGTAGCATGTCTGATGCATAACTCGTTTAAAATTGCAATTTTTGAATTGCTGTTGACTTTTACAACAATGATTTTATGTCTCTAATTGCGTTTGTACTAACAATGGAGCTCATTTATAGAAGTATTGCATTTTGATTGGACTGGCAGCTTGTCTTCTATTTTTTATCATTCAGTATACTCCCTACCTGTCATTGTAATTTACAAATGATTCAAAGTTATTTACAAAGTTTTGTTGACAAAGGAATTATGGATATAATAATTGATGATGCATCACATTTCTGATTTGAATTTGATGATAGCGATAATGTAGTATGTGAAACAGAAGATCAACAGAAATTTTCTGTGTGTGCAAGTTCATAATGCAATTTTCTCACATTTTGATGATGGTGATTGTGTGCCGGATATACGAGTATCTAAATAATACTGTAATGGAGAGTTACAAATGCCAGGTATGTTACAGAGTGCGAATTTTGATGATTCAAAGGTATCCAAAGATGATCAATAAAGTGATTAATAAAATGTCCTATTAATCAATGAAATGGCCTAGAAAATTGCTTTAAAAATTACGTCTTTATTTCAAAGTATGAGAGTACAGCATAATGGGTTGTTTTGGGAGGGTGGGGTACCGTTACAACTGGAATTAAAATGTAATGTTAATTTAAACTGGGAAAGTGTATGAGTTGAAGGTTATGTTATCGATACTTCTCCTTAGTACTTTAAATACTGGTCTTATATAAGTATTATATGCAGTATTTAATGCAGACCTTGAACAACCCCGCTTAGATCCTGCAAGTCTTTTTGACTTCTTGAAACGGCTGTGTACTTTATCTTCGATTTTTTTTTTCAATGTCTTTTCTAGGTTAATTTTTCGTCAAACAATTTTACAAGATACTGGGCGTTTTTTGGTCTGTTTAATTGATATTATCATAACTTAAGATAATATTACGTTGTTTTCCTTTTAAGGAAAAGAGCTGAAAGCTACTTTTTACGTGTTTACTTTCACGAGGCTTTTAGAACACAATTGTTTTAACTATATTCAGAGAATTTTTGATTAGGTTGATTTATGATTAGAATTTCAAGTTTCTCTGATTTCATTGATTTTCAAATTACTAAATCATCTGCATACAAAGCTGTGCTGGTGCCTGTTGTTTGTCCAGTGTTGATGAGTTGTTTGGGCAGATCATTTACATCGATTTTAGAGTGGTGCTAAGAATTGCACCATCAGGTAAACCTAGATTTTTTCCCTTAATCTTGACAATGTTGAAGCACAAGAAGCTGCACAATATTTTTCTGAGACAAATTCTGGTATCCAAAGAAGCATATTATCTTTAGGTAATCCCCATAATTTGTAGCTTATTAATAAAATTAATCTCCATACAGGTTAGAGGCAGATTTCAGATAAACGAAAACAGCTAAGATACCTTCTTTTCTATTAAATCTCTCTTTACTTTCTTGACTGAATTTAATTGCTTGTTCATTGATTGCATGACTTTTCCGAAAGCCAGTTTGGCAGAGTGATATAAAATTATAGTGTTCAAGATACCAGATTAAGCTACCTGAAATCATTATTTACATAATTTTTGCTATAATGTGGTTACACACATACACGGGCAAATACACATTATAATTATATACACGTATATTTTTAAATGTTGATTATCGCTTAAACATGCAGCTTAACTTATGTGCTTACAACAAAACTTTTAATTGTAAAAAAGTAAACCCAAGAAATATGAAATAGACACATACACTGTTGTAAAAAATAATTTGTGTAACGTATACATAACGATAGGAAATAGTACACAGAGCAAATCAAATGAACATAACATATTAGAGTTTCAAAACACTATCATTTACAGCTTTTTAAAATCAGTAATTCAAAACCCATTACAGCGCAGAAAATTTATACACTTTTAGAGAATTTACACGAATAATTTCAGAAGAAATTTGTGAAAACTTCCAATGTGTGGAACTTTTCAAATGACTGAAAATGATAAAGAATCGTCAGAATCTCAAATTTCAAAATAGAAAATATTTTTATTTCTAATTCATATGTTAATAAATTAGATAAGCATCCATAGTATAAAACTAATTCTTGGCATAGATTTGCAGCATTTTAATGTCCATTTTCTTCTTATTTTCTTCAAATTAGATTCTTTTAAGGCTTATTTCTTCAAAGTCTCATTCATTTCACATTAACACTGCAAACAATTTATATAAAAAGTATGAAAGAGAATGCTAATCGTGAAGCTTTTGTGGAGAGCGTATTAATAAATAGAATATAAAGTCTCAGTTCACAATTAATTTATAAAGTTAAATAGTAAGTTATAGTAGTCCTCCTTAATATTCTCTCACATTCACAAGCATGTGCAATTTGTTTTGTTGGTATACTTGAGAAAAAAGCAGAAACGCAATGTGTACAAGAAAACAGCTTTTAGAAAGTCCACAGCGTTATTCCTGCAGCAGCACCCAAAAGCTTGTAAGAGTGACACGTGTCTGCCGCCAAATGACAATGACATGCGAGAAAGGAATGATGCCGCAGACTTTTGCTGTTTTCTTCAGTTGTAAGTGTTCACAGACCCCATGCCTTTAATTGCGCTCATTCTTGTTAGGCCAGCATAGCTTCACGCCTGAGTTCCACTATGAATTTAGCTTTTAACCTGCTTTTCGTATTTGATTTTGTTGTCCACAGATTCACGGACGTTTCTAACAACTTTTTTTTTTTTTTTTTTTTTTTTTTTAATTGAAGAACTCAAAACGTATTTTTCTAGTGAAATCTAGATGGGCTGCAATATCTGCTGCACCTATCATGTTAGCTGTAAAGAAACTAAACATGAACAACTGGTTTGAAAGTAGGGTTGCTAACTTTTTCTTGAAAAGGGACACCAGTTAAGTTTATAAATAATGATTAATACATCTCCAAACTATCTGCATATCAAATAAACTAAAACCAACATTAACTATTACAAAGTACACATGTTTATTACGTGAAAATGTATTTATGTACACTTCTGGCATCAGTTTCAAGTTCACTCTACAAATTCTTGAAAAGTGTAATCAAAGTTGACACAAATTTGTAACTCGACTTTTATTAGGTTTGCATTACAAGGTTCCTATCATGAGATCAGTTGTCCATCATTCAACGAAAATGTCCGTTCAATATGAGCGTTAGATGCAGATATACTGAGCACAAAACCAAGAATTTTAAGTACGAATTGTAATACTTTTGAGTTTTGTCTCAGTCATCACAGTTACCCACTTTCTCACATAACTACCCTCAATAGAAATTACTTAATTTATTACATATTTTAAAGAACAGAATTCATCGCACAAATCATCCTCATATATAATTAACCTCAAAGTGAAACAGAATATTCTGAAAGTATTTAAAATATTCATTACTCTTCAAGGTCAATGGGAGTAAGCTTTTTTGTTTGCTACGTCTGAATCACAGTATATAGTTTTTGCTAGTTTGTACATTTTGTGTTACTGTAACTTAGCTTATGTTGCATGAATGATAGATTATTACTAACCCGCTCATTGATACTGCAGTTTTGTCAGATTCACTACTGAAAATAACTAGATACCTTAAGAGTTAATTCCCCAAATTTGACGTTTGTGACTATCAGTATTTTCATGCTACAAAAATTTTGAATTGGACGATGTTTAATGCTGAAAACAAACTTACAGAGTGAACAGTGCGTTTTATAATAATTTTTTACTGGACTAAGCCATGTATAAGTTTCTCCCTACTTCTGGTAGACACATATACTTCCCTTTCTCTTTCTCTTTACGTAATGATATTACTACAACAAATAAACGCAAGATAAGTGTTCAACTCAACCTGATTTCAACCGACGCACAAACGGAAATCAGCGAACGAAAATGGCACCACAGATTATGCCTCATTTCGATTCTCATGGTATCCATCTTATGATATTACAATGCGATATCGATTTCTGCGCTGTTTCTATTAATGCAACTCAGTAGTACAGAAAATAACCGTGTCATTTTCTGAAATACGGTAGATTCGTTCTCCCGGACTAAATTAAAAGTGGAGACACGAGATGCCTTAAAAATTCGGGAATTAAGGGAGTTCCCGTATAATACGGTAGAGTTGCCAACCCTATTTGAAAGAAAAGTAGAATTGTTGACAGTTTAATACCAAAGAATATTTCGGAAATAATCAACTTAGTTTGTGCTTTAACGACATCTAAATTTTGTGTAATAGGTTTTTGTATATTTCTAACGTTTACCGTTATGCTAAAGTCATCAGCGTGAACAAGCGTTTTTCATGGAAATATCTCAAACATAGGGGTTTTAAATCATAATAGAGCACTTTTGAAAAAATCAACATTTTCGAAAAAGTAACCTATTACCCAAAGAAGCAAATTGACAATAATGAATATTCGCAATTCAACGAATTATCAAGTTTCTAAAATAGACATGTTTATGTCAGTATTAATAGATTCGTTTGTCCATTTGGATGTAAAGTTTAGCTATTTTAATCCGAAGAAGCGGGAAAAGCTTAAATGTTAAGAGTGGTAAACGGCGAAATTTACCGTAACCATATTCTAGAATATTAAATAGGTAAGATTAAACTTTGAGAGAAATTAATTCTGCTTTCTTAAAATAATATCAACACATTTTAGCGGGAAGTAAAGAAGGAGGAAGAACAATTTTTGCCTCAAATTGAAAGGAAAATAGAGAATAATTTAATTTGCATTGAATAACCTGAAATAGTGGCACATAATTTTGTCGAAATATAAGCAGACGGTTTATTAACCGATTATCATTTCAATTTATCTACCGTAATAATTGAGTCATTGAAATCATTTCGTGACTTTAAGGAAATAGATTACACGAAACTTTACCTATTACTTGTTCAATGAACATTGTCAATTTTAAATTCTGTTTTTAAAATCCATTGAAATCCATTGCTATCTCTTTCCAACCTTCAACTCGTTGAAAGTATTGCAAACTACAATTAAACACAGTGAAATATAACATTCTACAAAAACCGATTGATAAGTGAAATAAATGAATAAGGTACATTTGGATAGAGTTGATAGTACATGGCAAAGCGAGAAGGCGTATCGGAATAAATTCGCAACACAGAGATGTTTACCTCAACTTATCTCACATACACGGTGAGTCCAATGTATGTTTTTTTTTTTTTAATTTACTTCCGCCCCAACGTTAAGTTATATCGGACGGTGAATGAATTGGGTGAAATTATGCCCAAATGAGTCCAGGGTCCATGGAGCTTAAGAGTTACCCGACATTCGTCTTGAAGGATAAGGGAAACCCCCGGAAAAACCTTACCCAGGTAACTCACCCTGACCGAGATTCGAACTCGGGACCTCTTGAACGTGAGGCAGACATGCTACAATCTACGCTACCGAGGCGGGCGAGTCCAGTGTATGTATAATCTGTTCAGATATAATAATGTCTTCTGGACAGCAACGTATCATACATCGGCAGGAGCGAAAAAACATATCTTATAGATACACGCAGCTTTCAATCGCTCTATTTGTGATATCAACTTATTAATATTTCACTCTTCTAATCGACCAGATAAGGTCCGATAAGAAACGATCACAGCACTCTTCATCTGAAGGTCAATACGCGTCAACGCTCTGTCGAGTAATACCTACGTTTTGTGAGAGAACTATTGCTACAGTCGATTGTGATAATTACACTTCTGCATGCGTTATCAGCTGATAGAGAATCGCCAGGCATGACATCATCAGAGTTGCAACAGCTATGGTTTCAATGGAAATTTACGTCCATTTTCATATCTTGACGTGATCCTTTGTTTGCAAGCACTTCTTTTCGAAGTGTTCGTAGTATTACAGTGATTCTGTGGGCATGTTATCGCGATAAGTGTATATTACGTTCAGATTTATAGCTCGCATATATTATTGCCGCTGTAAATGGACATCTGAGATGGCCGCAGGACAACACAAACGTCTTATGGCAAGATTATTTCCTCATTGGCAAATTGGGAAAATGTTTTCATTGTTTGCACAGACACTGTAATTGCCGATGAATGGTTGAATCAAGTGCTCTGACTTCATTTTAGATGTACTTTCCCGAAAGTTTAGAATAGGCAACTTGTGAAATTGCTTGTTTACATATTTTGGACGCTCAAAATAGGAGTGCTATGTTTTATATAGTGAAAACATACAACCTAACCCAGTGATGACGTTTGTGACAATTTTTGAGTTCATATCACTGAATTGCCATGTGCTCCATAGTATAAACTAGTTAGATCATAAGTATTAGCTTTTATTGGATTTCGGTTTAAGTAAGCAAAGAAAAGATTAAGTGTGATTTTAGTGACCGCGTGACAAACTCGAATCATTTGTATTGGAACATAGTCGATCAAACTGCATATATGTCGCAGGTAGGGTGCAAACACCGAATTGCCATACAAAAATTTCACTCTTGTTACATTTGGTAGGTCTGGCACTCAACATTGTGCCCAGTAAAATATTTCATTTCTTTTCTGTAACCCTCAAGCAGCCGAAACAAAAGCTATCCACATGTAAGTTACCTCATGTTTTCAGGGCATAATTCGTATCTGATACGTTACAGATCTTCGGCAAAGATTTTTATGCTTTATCTTTATTAGCAGTAGATTCAAAATTATGTGGAAGATTTTCCTGAAGTGCTAAAGTATGTTCAAAAACATAGGTTGAAAATTCTGTCACTGCTTTTTACTTCCGTTTGATAGGCTTGTATATTGCCTCGTCCATTTTGGTTATGAAATCCAAATATAGACACAGCAGTGTTATGTACACAGCATTCGTAATACTTAATACTTAAGATTATATAAAAAATTGTTAGCAGTAGAATATATCAGAAAATAAGCCGTACACTAACTCAAACATGAAATGAAGTATCAAATCAAGCTTGCTTGTACAGTACCTGTAGTAGTCGGGCCCTCCTTTAAAATAATTAGTTATTTTTGATGAAATTAAAGATTTAAAACCTGTTCTTATTTTATTCACGAGTTTCAAACCGTGTATTTCTGGTGAAATGAAGTATAAGTATCAATTTTTTTTGTGTGAAATACATTCATTATCTATTATACGCAATACAAGAAAATCTTTCCTTTTGGTTCACAAGGGACCTCAAAAAGTGTTTTTCAGTGAAATCTCGGCATCGCAATTCTAGGTAATTGGCCGTGAAAGACTGCTTAATTTTTCTCAGAGGTTTCTTTATCGTGTTTAATGATCAGATATGTGTCGTAAATCTGCTACACGGGTCCACCAGCTTTATTTCCTTTTGATTATTTTTACGCCCGGAAAAGGTCCATTGCCCTCCTTTTATCCATGTGGGTATAACATTTATATGTCAGTTGTGATTCCTGTGCATTCCATTGTTTGAAGTGATGCGTTCATTGGTGCGTAGCACACATCCGAGAAGCGTGCCAGTACCCCTACTCACTCTTCCGTCAATATTAAGTGCATTATCTGATATATTTGTATTAACAAAGATAAAGCCAGGTTAACGTTTTGAGTAGCAGGACTATACCCTACACTACGGAGGACGACGTGTTTGGATGCAATAAAACATCTATCTACTAAATTGAAGTTGAGTTATTAATTGACGCTATTTACCTACTCTAGTTCTAATTGTCCTACTCTATATTGGACGCTAAAGACCGCAGAATTTTGCTCAGAGGTCTCCGTATCTACCTACTGCATATGTCATAGAGAAAGTAAAACATCTGATACGTTGCACTCACTTGACTTTGTCTACACCTGTGTAAAAATATTCTTATTAACGACCATTTCTATATTTACTTCAAGCTGTTAGAGACATTCTCTTTCTGCATATTTCCTTGTGAGTACAGGTCGGTCTGGGTAGCTCAGCTCATTAGGATCATAGCTACTGATCAGGTGGCCAAACGATACTTTTTAAGTGTGCTTAAAGGGTACTATCGCTGTACGCACCTGAAAATTTGAAGGTATAATATCTGCAGTATATAAACCATGTGCACCAAAAATCTACTACAGAGTAGCACTGCAACGCCCAAAATGGAAGCCTGGAAAGTGCCGTTTGCGACCACTTGTAAGTAGTAACTGCTGGACATTATTCGTATGCACTGTGTCTGGTGTGGGAGACGGTGCTCCTTACGTATGTCACGTGAGATTGCTGCAGTCAGCAGTATAATGCTGTTATTATGCCTATTATCTTCCTACATATTCTGGACTCATTTTCGGGCACTTCACAGTCCCCATATAGAGCACAGATCATGACATCAAACTCTCAAACACGTACAGGTGTGAGCATAGTGGTAGTTTCCTTGTTGGAAGCGACAGTCGCAAGTCATTAGATTTATTGACATGTCTAATAAATAAAATGTGTAGTGTTTAACGCTCGCTTTTACTATATACGGCACCGCAGGCTGATGATACATGAGCGCTGGTGGAATGAGATGGCGGGGGAACCGGAGATGCCGGAGAAAGGAAACCGCCCACCACCCATCACAAATCTCACTTTGCGGTCGCCGGGGATCGAACCCGGGCCGCCCTGGTGAGAGTCGAGCGGTCTAACCACTCAGCCACGGCGCAGCCCGCATTTCATGTCACGTCGGCGGTGATAATATGATTCTGACAATTGACAGTCGTTAACAAATCCAATATTTATTTATATGTAGTTATAAGGCTAATAAGTCCCTTAAGTATGGTCAGATCCTTCAAGAGCGAGTCTCTAGGTAATGGGTTTCACATTCCATTTCTTTTACATGATCCGGACATAAAAAATGTAATAAAAATTAAAACTAGTCTTATGTTTTGCGCCAACCAACCATAACTCTTGTATCAACTATATTTACAAACCCTTGTTGAAATTATCTTATTACTGATTTTCTTAAAGGTGAATTTAGTATTTGGATGATCAAATCTTTTAACTGCTGGTAGATATGTAATGATTATGAATTCTGTTCTCTTTTCACAGTCAAGAGATAAACAAGATGAATAAAGACTCTATTTAGAAAGAATAAATGGAGGGAAACTCAGCCGAACATCTTAGAATATATATTCTGAACTACACATTTTATACATTTCTGAGCTCTAAGGCTTTTACTAGTTCTTATGTTTACCAGTTATACAAACGGTTTAGACTGAACAGTCCTGATGATATTCTCAAAAAACTTAAGATATGCATTTCATTGGCCATGAACATATCCTTAAGACATTTATTTTAATCAAAATAATAAGAGCCATTTTTGGGAATATCAAACAGTTGGGGAACAAATGTTCCATGTAAACGGTAGTCTGAAATATTCTTGATTATCTGTGTTTGTGATCTTAGAAGACGTTTAACCTAAATACCAAGTTTTGTATTAGCCCATATGTTTTAGTTATGCCGTTCAAAGGTGCACAATAGTGTATCACTATTGCCTGTGAAATATAGGTATTAAATAAATGCAAGGGCAAATATGGATATAATATGTCTTGCAAAAATGACATGATTTAGGCCTCAACAAACGTAAATTGCGAATTTTGGGGAGTCTGTCACGATTTAGATATTTTTTATTAATTATGTTAACATTTTGTTTTGTTTTTCAGGTAACATGGCAAATTTGTCCATCTTCGGATTTTTTAGGTTTGTTTTGATTGGGACAACTGCGTTCATCATAGCCGTCTACCTCTATTTAACGGGAACAGCAAGAGACGTTCCTCATTTACTGGTCACAACGGTAAGTTTTTAACATTGTAGTGAAAGTTTGCAACAGGAGGAGTATTAGGCAAAGCGCGATTTACTAATTTCAAGTTTGCGTAATTCTTGGCGTAATTAAAACCCTTCCAACTTAAATTCAAATCTATTTTGGACCAATTTGGATTCTTTAGCTCAATGGATTATAAAATGGTACACTCAAGAGTGAAACTTAATCTTTAAAGTGTATCGAGGTTATTATTTTTATTTTTAGTTTTAAAATAGAGCTAATATTTTCCAGTTTACCATCAAAGATGCTCCAATCCTTCTGGGTCTACTCAGGAGTTTGTGCAACGATGCGCGGACTTAGAATTTAGTAAATTTCCACGAAGGTGCTAATTAACACTAAAGTTTTGTGTGACTACCTAAAATCTGCTTTTATTCTAAATACGAGTGTAGTAGCAGAAAAAAAATTGACCTATCACAAATAATTTGGAAAATATTATGTTTATTTCTATACAAAGTCTCCTTTTAGCTTGATATATTCTTACCAGCGATGTTCAATAGCTTCGATATCCTGTTCATAGAAATCGCCGAAATGCTCGAATAGCCATTAGCCATAGACTACACCTTTTCAAAGTTCGCAAATCTTTTACTGTCGGTTCATTTTTTATAGTTTCGAAACGGATAATGATCCGAGAAAATTAAATCTGGTGAGTATGATATCTGCGCAAGCAATTCAAACCTTAAGCTAATGATTTTGGACACCACGATAACAGAAGGGTAAAGCGGTGCATTGTCTTTATGAAGCAAGATTTTCTGTATTTTCTTTGCGTCTTTTTTCCTTGAATTCATGATTCAAACTCTGCAACAAGTCCAAATAGTACTCAAACTCTATGGGAGAAAAGTAAACTAAAACCTGACGCCAGAACTTGCCTGGAGATGAAACTGTCTTCGTCTTTGGGTCCATTATTTTGACTGCTCCTTGTCTCAGATGTGAACTAATCGACAATGCTTCATCGCTGGTTATGAATCGACGTAAAAAGTTGGCATTATTGCTGTAAAAAATTGCCAAACGATTGATACATTCATACGACGCTGTGTTTGTTCCATTGTGAGCAAATCTTGCACAGCTTTTTCATGTACTACATGTTTTCAATCAGAATTCGTTGTGCTGCGCGTTTAGAAATACCTAGCATGCTCTCGCACTTTCAGTCGACGGCCATTCAATCCTTCTTTGTGGATTTTTATCACCATTAACATCCTAGTCTCATTTGGTGGACTATGGCGGCTCGTAGGCCTCATTAAATTATTGCACCACATATATTATTGTTGTAAACGAAGAAATGTATTCTTCAGATTAGAAACAAGATCCGTTTTCACATTTGTTGGATATTGAGATATTTCAAATGAAAGTATTGTATCATGTAATAATGATCAATTTGTCCACGTTTACAAATACACTGAGAAGTTCTTATTGATAGATACCGAACAACTAATAAATAATGTAGCATCGTCAAGCTTCAAACTTAGGCTCTATAAATTTGTACATCGTTATTATTAATTAGCAACAAGCGCCATCTATATTTCAAGTCCGTTACGTGTATAACTACCCTGTATAGCGTATACTCTCCACAAGGTGCAGCGGAGTACAAGAGTTCCGCACCGCTATTCACGTATTTCCTCTGTCGAATTGTAATCTACAGACATCAGAGCCCGTACATATTTAAAGGGATATGAAGTTTACGAGTATCGCAGCATATAACTGCTGACGTCAGTCCCGGGGACAACACGCAGGAATATTCCGGTTCGCGACGCGTAGCTTTAGTTTCATTAAACTACTGCTCCCCACGCAGGTAGATCTGCCTTTCAGGGAATGCAAGGTGTTGGACATATTGTGTTAACAGCATTACTTTCACAAAAATTATTGGACAATCCCTATTTTATAAATCAAAGTTTTGAGTATTATCAACAATCATTACAGCTTGAAGAATGTACTTTCCAGCTGTCTAAAAGCAGTCGAGGAGGTGTCTGCAAAAATTGACAATATAGAAAGAAACAAAAATGAATTGTCCAGTATTCAACACAAAAATACTGGATTATTGTGAGTGCTGCGTAATATAAGAAATAAACTGTCTCGGACAAACATATGAAAATGATTTGTACTACTCATATGCACCATTAACATCACGTGGCATTGAACGAACCTTCTCCCAATATTTTATAAGTCGCAGAAATTCACATTCGACAATTTATGAATGTACATAGTTGTTCACTGTAATTCCCGCATCGAAAGCAATGAGGAGGATGGCATACTGTAACGTAGCTTACACTTTGTATCCGTACCGGAGTGTACGCACACAGCGCTTCGGTATACTTGTTGATACAGACGTTTGTTGATGTCGCGCCTGACCTTGTATGGTATCTGTGCGCATACATTGATTGCTAAGGTGTACGGATCCGATGTCTGGTAATCTATAATCCTTCTGTTTTCAGCTGTTTCATGTGATCAAATTTCTTGTACATTTCAACATCTACAATTTCATTTCTTTCTGGAGCGTGTAAATATTTTACTTATTTCGCAGTTATTGTGCAGAGTTCATTTCCTTAGAGTACACGTGTAAAAATTACATTACCAAACTAGTTTTCTACTTCTGTGTGCCTATTTCCTTTGTTTCCAAAAGTTTTATTTATAGCTCCATTCTTTCTCTAAAGTTTGTAAGTTTGTTTTCTACACCATAATCTTCATAGATAGATAACATCTGTTTTCATTTGATAACAAATAACAGTTTAGTCAAATTCAGTCCCATATGGACAAGCCAGTAAATTCAGGTTAATAATGATGAAATTGAAGTGACCTGCCGACTGATCAGGTTTAAGAATTAAACCGCTATGAACCTTATTACTCGAAATTGTAACTATTGCGTTGTATTTGCTAACTTCTAATTTTACGGTTTAAAAACAATGTTTACATAAAATAGTAGAGCAAAGTGTGTTCCGTTATTCACAGAAATGTTAAACAAAACTTATTACTAAATCTACATCACACGTACTAGGATGGGTGTCTACAAGCGTTCACAGTACACACTTCTATAAAACTGCAATACGCGACGGGAAAGACGCAAATTTTAGCATTACACACATTTTATTAAGTTTCCTCCCATGTAAGTACATGGCTACCCTTAACATGTTTCTATATAATGTTGTCAGACCCTAAGGCGTCTAAAGCGTATCTGAAACGCAAAAGTTACCATTTGCATGCTAATATTTCGGGAACTTTCTTTCTTCTGTAATGTTCATGAATTTTCTGTGTAAGCTTAATAACTGCACCTTTCCACGTGTAGATATCTAAGTTTCCAAATACATCTTAATTAGATTTTATCACATCTTATTTACACTAGCCCAGCTATTTGCCTTTAACCGACCTCATGAAATACTATCGCATTGCCTGCTTAATGATGGGAACTTTGGCGTATTATATGATGCATTCATTTCAATCTATGGATAATTAATTTTTGAACTATTTATCTCT
The DNA here is from genome assembly GCA_030765055.1 of Mantis religiosa. NCBI lineage: Eukaryota > Metazoa > Arthropoda > Insecta > Mantodea > Mantidae > Mantis > Mantis religiosa. The sequence continues at coordinate 134,256,590 of CM060952.1, read as the reverse complement.
CTCGGTATAATTTCTTTACGAAATTATAAATCTTGCCGTCAATGACTCCGACGTCACTCTAATATGTTACATTCACATGAGATTCTCCAGCTGTTATTACTTAAGTTAGTATAGCTACCATAAATTATTCTTGAAAAAGCTTATTTTTTATCTGACTCAGTTAAAGATTACAATGTTTTCATTACATTTTTCATTTTAGGAACAAAGGAGGGATTGAAATAAGAGTCAAATATTTAAAATAAGGTAGCACACCGTAATTGTATACTCTTTGCATAACAAACAACTGAGTGGCGTATGAAAGATGCTTCGCTTTTCTGAGTTAATTAAAACGGCCTCTTTATTTCTTTAATAAAATACTGCATGACATTTTCATGATAAATATATATCTCAGAACATACAGTGAAATCTTCATTTTGTATGAATTTCCAATAATTTTTTATGACTTGTAATAGAAAACAAATACAGATTTGCTTAAAGCATACAATTTGTCAGAAATTTGTTCGGCAGTTTTCACTATTTTGCAGTAAGTTCTTGTTTAGGTGCTAATAAATTTGTTTCTTGCGATGGCAGAGAAATAATATGAAATGTTATAGCTGGCAAATGCTCCTCTTTTTAAAATTTGACAACCTCTACGTTCTGGTACCTTGTACTTACAATAAAAGGTATAATCAAAATATTTTTATTTCAAACGTGTTTTTTGATTGACAAGCTAGTGGAAACTAAGCTTTTGCAATAGTAGTTTATAGAAGGTATATTAGAATAAGTTATTGGGTATAAAACGCATAGAAGGTATGACATATTAAAGTTCTTTTCTCACGGTTTCTGATTCTGTTTTTGTTTTCGTTTCAGGATCATATGCCTATAGCCATATCGCTTAGAGAACAGGTTCCTGGTAGAGAAAATATCAACTTCTGGCAGTCATTGAACACAGATAATGCGTCCTTCCACTTCTTCAACGCTTACTATGACAACCGCCGCCATAGTCCAGTTCGACCGGCGATTCGTGTAATGGCCATGATGGACGTAAAGGATCCACCAAAACTGTACTGCAGAATCTGGGTTTCCTCAAAGAAATATGTGACTGTCGAGGTACAAACATACAACTATATGTGGTTCAAAAAGTGGAAACTCAAATCGGAACTGCGACCATTCCTTATCACCTGCCCCATTCCAAGGACATTCGCCAAACTAGTGCCACGGTACCTTTCATTCATAACAAGAAACGACACACAAGAGGAAGCTACAAATCTCCTCCAGGTAACGTACAACAATCCTAAAAGAGCTAAGAAAAAGTTCGCAGTGTGCGTCAAAGGTTTAGACTTCCCTGAGGATAAGAATGGCGCATCTACGCGTTTGGTAGAATGGATCGAGACACTTGGGCTGTTGGGTGCTGAGAAAGTGATCTTTTATGTGCTACAAATTCATCCTAACTTCCGTACCGTTCTGGAGCATTACGAATCTCATGGTCGTGTTCAGATCATACCACTCACTCTACCAGGGAACCAACCAAATGAACCCAAGGCTCAGCATGAATATCTTGCTAAAAATAAACTTCGAAAGCGCTTGAACGAAGTGATTCCCTACAATGACTGCTTATATAGGAACCTCTACCTTTACGAATACATCGCACTTTTGGATGTTGATGAAGTGATTATTCCTTTGGGTCCAGCATCGACATGGTCTCAAATGCTCAAGAGCGTCATACCTAAAGCTGAAAAGCAGTGCAGTAAAAAGGGAGGGTATACAACATATCTGGCAGAGAATGTGTACTTCATGGATGACTTCCTTAACAAGAGTCATGGTTGGTTTGAGGACATTCCTAGATACATGCACATGCTCCAACACGTCTACAGGACAGCCAACTACACAAAAAGACTTTACGTCAAGGGCTTGCACAAGACAGACAACGTACTGACACTGCACAATCACCTAGCGTTTGATTATTTGAATGATGTCTGTAGAGCTTTCCATATGCCTCCAGAAGATGCCTTCCTATTCCATTATCGGGCCTACTGCGTTGCAGATATGAAAAAGTCAAAATGTGAAGCACTCAGAGCAAATGTTGTTCAAGATACTACAATGTGGCGATATAAGGATACTCTTACTGACCGAACCACTAAAACTCTTACGGCTTTAGGATTCTTAAGTAAAAACAGTACACACACAGCTGTTACATAGCGAGGAAGTAATTTATTTGTACCTTTCAGAGAATCTCTTGACCAGTGTAGCAGAAAGTGCTAAACTTTTATGAGATACCTTTCGTCGTACATGAGCTTATTCTCATAAGATATGCAATGTCTGAACCAAAAGTAATTAATTTTGTGATTAAATCCAATAAATGTGATATTGAACATTATTGTGAGTCTCTCTTATGTGCACTAGTTCTGATATTATACATTAACGCAGTTAACATGCGTTTTTATGTGTGGACATTATGTCATTTAATGTTAGGTTAAAGCTTCAATTTCTTTTATAAGTTTCATTCATTTTACTTTTGATTAACTTGTGCACTATCTACTTGCTTTGTAATATTATACACCAAAATAACCTGTATATACATAACGAATGTTAGTTTTTCTATAGAAGTGATAAAAAGTGTTAACTACTACTGTAATATTCTTTGAGTTACACACGCAGCTTGTTTCTGATTTAAAAATAACTTTCTGCTAAAAGGTGAGTAAAAAACTTGTAGTTGACAGTAAGTCAGTTTAAGGACTAAGTGCGCGGGAATCATATGGCCTGCTTTGTGAGGAAACTAGTTAATACAATTTATGTAGGATGATAAAATTATTGTACCCTTAGCTACAAACACAAGGGCACAGTACTTTACGTTGGTAACACAATGTCTAGTCTAAGTGTCGTACACCTTTGCACTGGCATATAATTTCTTCACTTGACAACTCAAGTCATTCCAAAGTTAGGAGAAGGCTAAAAATGGTAATGCTTTTGCTAGTCGAGTGGAATTAAGGAAACCCAGATGTAAAATTTCAAAATCCTGCTGTTTTCAAACAATTTTTAAAATCTTGACCTATGCTGCATTATAATACGTATACCTATAGCTTACATTTCATGCAGGAACCTGAAATAGTTTTGTTGCAGAAAAATGGTTAATCAATTTCATTAGTTAAATTAATCAAAGTTTCAAAAAAATATTTTTTAAAAGTATAAGCACATTACTGCAACACTATTAAAGAAATTGTTATATAGAACTGTCAATCTTGTAGTTGTATCAGAAAAAATCCTAAGTTGTTTCCATATTTTTTTAAATTTATGCATATTGGACATACTAATCATATATATTCTTATTTTGAAAACATAATAAAAATCATATGCCAATTTGTTTTACACATTTTCTAAATTCGAATTGGAAAATTGAATAATATTGGTTAGAAATTGCTTTGTAATATGTAAAAGTGTAAAATACAAAGTTAAAATACAAAACCAAAGTTTTAAAATTTAATTCTCTCTTTTTTTTTTTTTTTTGCTTGATTTGCTTCCTCCCCTCCCCCAAAGAGCCATACTTCTGATTGCTTAAAGCTCTCCTTTCTCTTAGCGAGTTTTCTGCTCCAGTATGCGCTATTTTGATGGTCCTTCTTGAAGACTATTAATTCTTCAACGTTAAGTCATATCGAACAATGAATTAAATGGGTGACATGATGCTCAAATGAGTCCAGGGTCCATAGAGCTTAAGTTTGAAGTGTTGGCTGGGTTGTTAAGGTTGTTTGTGAGTGTATCAGTGGAAATTGCATTGTATAAAGTTGCATAAATACCTTATTCATATCATCTGCATGAGGACAATTTTCTACAATTGTTTTTCCAAATTTTTTTTGCAGGCGAGAAATAATCTTTTCATTTAAACATCCTTCCTTCTTTCCATCTACTGTGACCGAACATTACAACTGACGTTCTTGTACCATTATTTTTAGTTAATAATTAAGCCTCTTTGACACATAATTTAGTCGCTATTATTTTTAATTACTGAGTCATTATCACAGATATTTGGATAAGAGCAAAAAATGCCTTGGCATCTCATCAGAAAGCATACTTAATTGTGCATAAAATGTTATATGTATTGAAATATCTGTGCTACCTCCTTTGCAGCCTTTCTAACAGTATTAGCAGATCTGTCAATACCTTACTCAAAACTCCTTCATACTCAACATTTTCTTAGCTATGTTTTATTCTATCTCTCTGTGTGGGTACCCATGTGTTGCTGTATATTGAAAGCAATTCTTAATCAATGACTGGCTTTGTAAAGTAATCTATGACAAACGGATGCCATAATTGGATATGTGCCTGCCTCGGTGGCCTAGATGGTAGCGTGTCTGCTTCACGTTCAAGAAGTCCCGAGTATGAATCTCGGTGAGGGTGAGTTACCTGGATAAGGCTTTTTCCGGGGTTTTCCCTTATTCTTAAAGATGAATTTCGGGTAACTCTAAGCTCCATGGACCCTGGACACATTTGAGCATCATTTCACCCACTTCCTTCACCGTCCGATATGACTTAACGTTGGAGGACGTAAAATTACAAAAGAAGAGATAAATGTGTGTCTATGATTATGTCTGTGATTCTCGGTCAATCATGATATACAAATTTCTATAATTCAATTATTACAACCACATTCATGGTTATCTATTTGGGTATCTGACTACAATTAAAATTGTATCCAATACTTTTTTTTCCAGATCATTTTCGTCTGATAATTTAAGAACATAGCAGTTATATGGCGGTTTACTTATGCCTGCCATTCCAGTTAACACTTAAAAATTGTATATAATACACTATATACTGTGTTACACTTGCTACATTTTACATAAACTTTGATCAGCAAATACAAATTGTTCACTTATTTCTGCATTAGCAATTTTTGTACAACAATGTTCTGTATGCTTTAGTACAAACATTTGAATGTACTAACGAATAATCAACACTGTTTTTTTGGTGTTTCCTTAGTTGGGTGGGGCAAATAATTGTGTTTTTGCTCACTAGCATACATTTTAGGAGTTTGAGACTTAAATGATGATAAATGTGACAAAAGTTCACTGAATTTTCATAAGCTTACAAACGTTTAGTGGTAAGGATTTGGTTCTAACCTTTTATCAACTAAACTTTCATCTCCAATATAATTCTTGTGAGCAATTTTCCTTTAAAACGTTTATCTAGCAATTCATTTTAAATTATGCATTTTGACGCATTGTAAAATATAACGCCGCTCATTGACTTTATTTCTTGGAGCTTGTTGTTACAATCGATAAGGACTGAATGGAGTCTAGAACTAGATAAACTTGCAAATTTATGAAGGAAAAAATCCAGAATAATGAATATTATCTGAACCATGTATTATCTGGAATATATTTTTATCGCTTTTAACATTAAGCATGTTAGACTGTACGAAGTTTTCTCTTTCGTTTATGCTGCTTAAGCCAGTGCAAGTACGAAGATGGAGAATTAACATTATGCGGGTAACAAATTACATATAAAGTACATGTTGGTCCAAATTTTATAACTGAGCTGATCATACGATATTTTCAAACATTGATTCAACCACTATAAGTTCATTTCCTTCCCAATGAGATTGGATGTAAAATACTTATCTACTACAGCCATGTTTAAAAATTCCATTCCTTCAGAGATTTGTTTAAAAAAGAACTGTGCCCCAATGGTATAACTTTCTCTACTCATTTCAACTTCACATAACCAATTAAATATTACTTCATTCAAACAAATATAACTATTCTGTTTGTGTTAATTTCCTCGTGACAAATATTTGAATATGAGTCATTTTATGGAAAAGAAAAACATGTGAATAATTTTCCACGTAAAGGTACTTTAGTACTTTAGGTACTTTTCTTAAAATCTCCATGTGACGTTCTTGGGAAACGATCAACTGAAAAATCAAAATTATTATTTAAGCAAAATTTCGTTTTGAGATATGTCATTCTTGGAAGTACACATCTGATGTTTGAGTTTAATTGAGGTACTAAAGCTACAAAATCTGCTCGAGCAGCAGAAGGTGTCGAACATATTCTTTATTGTCGACCTGACACTCCATTTTATCAACCTGAAGAGAACAGAGCATAAGCTTACGAGAACTAAAGACACTATTTGTAGAGTATAGAATTCTCTATGCATTGACAAAACATTTTATTTTGCAGGAAAAGTTTCGTTTACACAAAAGAACACCCGGTCTTATAAGTAAACTCATTATAATGTTATTTTAGCATATTGCAAACAGAGCATTTTGTGCCAAATGCGGAGACGGATACTTTAGAAAAACCCGTTATAATATACACTATTAGGGCAATGTTAATATTATTAAGATTAGCTGTATTTACTGTAATAAATACTTCCAAGTGAATTTGTTTCGACATTTGAAGACTGGTAAGCGTAGATAAGTTATATTACAATGGGAAAGCCGTCGTAATAACGATGGAGCACATTATGCCCTACGGTAAATTCAAGATGTGTATTCAGTTTCTGACATATTATAAGAGCAAAAACAAACAAAATTCGACGCCGTTTGTTATTCTCCCCTTTGATATAATGAGCGCAACAACAAAGGACATTGGAACAATAAGAGGCGCACGCGGTGGTTGACTTTCACCAGCTCTCGGTACAATAAGCAGCATTCGCGCCTGCATTAATGTAAAGGCAGAAATCAATTATTGAATCAGATCTCGTCTAATTGGTGATTGGCAGGTCTGACCCATCAGGAGGAGGGTGCAGATGTGATGTGACATGGTGCTCAGTGAGGTGTGAACGTCAAACAGCAGCCTCTGTAATACGGAGTTCGCTAGAAGCCACAGTAGTACTCAGGACAATGGTCCCTTACTAAGTTCACTCAGTATGTAAACCTAAGAGAAGTCAGAACTGCTGAGACATTTTGAGTTTTGTTTTTATCTAGTCACTGTTCCGAACTTATTCCTCCACATATTAAAACATTGAACAATACATGTACACAACTTTCTCTATCCATTGCAACTTCCCATAACTTCTTATTCACAAAAAAGACGATTCTTCTGGTCACTTCTATTCACAATAAATCTTTGGTTAGATGTAATATTATATTAAACAAAATCTTTGTTGCAAATACGATACGAAAACAAAAACTCAACTGGAAGATGTACGATTAATACCTTTTTAAAGAAATTTTAAGGTATGGAGAGAGTGAAATAATTACAGTAAATAATCTCCATATATTAAACTCAGTGTATACCGAGCTGGATGGATCAGGCGGTTTCGTCTACGGTCAGCATTCGGGAGGCCGAGTTCGATTCCCGTGGCCGAACTACCTGACCCATGGGTATTTTCGGGGGAATCAAAATATTGTAACAAATAAGAAAATGTGAACATCCTTCATTGTTCCAAAATTTAACATATATATTAATAAGAAATTTTGGAGAAATTATTAAAAAACAAAGAGTAATCTCCCGCTTTTCCCACGTTATATAGAATACCTGAAATTTACTCTAAACCTTAATTTGCATCCTGAAGTATAGGGACTTTAAAAATCTTGTATAAACACTCATACGATATTATCTTCCCATGAAAAAAATCATGTATGTTGAAGTTCCATTTATGTAACTATGTTATGATGTATTTTAGTCTTCAAATTACGAAACGAGTGCTCCATTAGATGTAAAAGTTCCCAAAGGCATTGAAAAAGGTGGGAGGTGGAATAAGTATAGAAAGCAGAAGAAAAGGATGACGACGACAAATGTCCAAGGATTTCTGCAATTCGGAAACTGAAAGCTTGTAAAATAGAATATTTCAAAATCTGCTAAGATCGCGAAACATTTTGACATAAATTATGAATTTGAACCTAAATCTAGATTTTCCTTTTAAAAGGTTTACTTTATCTCCAGTGACGTCCATCATATGCAATTCAGTCAATATGAAAACGACCTAATAGGTTATTAAAAAATGAATATACGTTTTACATTTAATATTAATGACTTATAAATACTATGGAATAATTAAAGTCATAATTGTTGTTTTCAAGTAAATAAAATGACTTGTTTTATATGTAATGAAAAATGTTGGGTGGAAGATCTTTGCCTGAAAGAGTTAACATCTAACTCAAGTATAAAATTTCTGACCGACACTTTGCTTTCGAATTTTGCTGATTCCTCTCCCTGCTCCATCCCTCCCCCTCTTTCTCTCTCTCTCTCTCTCTCTCTCTCTCTCTCTCTCTCTCTCTCTCTCTCTCACACAAATACTGTACGAATAGTTTTATACAGGCTCTTCCTGGATCCGAAAACAAGTAGCTATTTTTGGTAAAACCAAGAAATCAGGGAAGACACTTCTACTAGACAGGGGTGATAGATTAAAACACTGCTGTTTATTCAAAGGAACTTCAAAGTCTATACTTTTGTTGGAAGCTCAATAATGTTTTCGACTTAAATATTCGAGAAATTAAAACTGAAATGTTGGTTTATGCATTTCATTTTAAACATAACTTAAGACAAAGTGGCAGAAGGAAATGTTACACCGTTTAGGAAATCGAGATGTAGGTGTAAGGAGGAAGGAAAACAAAGACAAAGTGCAAAAGTAAAGTAAAAGGAATAGATGGAGCACATTAAATAGAGGAAGAGTAACCTTTGCTCACCCCATGTGGTGCTCACCTTGCCCCTTCACGTTTTATGAAACTCTAATGAGCCTATATCCAAGGTGATCACGTATAGGCCCCCTAGCTTCTCCCCTATATATGGGGCCACCAGAAGAAATTAGACGAATATAAATCAAGTGCTGTGTGCTACCTCCTGCGTAGCAGTCGCATCTAATAGGACAGTGCTGAATTTCTAGAGAAATGTTTCATTACGTATTAGATATATTTACAGAACATTTTGTTTAGTAATAAGAGTTTTAAAGATCCTCCTCTTTCTTTTGGAACCAAACTATACTTATGTTATTCGGGAAGCTAATTCCATGACTTAAATATAAAGTCATCATGCCCATTGCATTTATATTACTAATGGTCAGTTATTTTTCCTTTGGGCATCCTATAGAATTATAACGCCGAAGTACATTAGACTTTTAAGGCACAAGTTTTATAAGGGAGATTTTTCAAAAACTGAAATGTTGAGTCCAAAGAATCTTAAGTTAGGCCGCGCCGTACTGAGCGGGATAGCTATCAAGCGGGATAGCTCTGTGGTCCGCATTCGGATGGCCCGGGTTCGTTTCCCGTGGCCGACCTACCTGACCTATGGGTTTCTTCAGGGATTTTTCCGGGTCACCAGGTGAATGCTGGGTAGGTTAATTACATCCCCCAAATTTCCTGACCCACCATTTCATCCCCATTGTCATTTGTACCCAATTGCAGTTAATAAATACATACATACATACATACATACATACATACATACATACATACATACATACATACATACATACATACATACATACATACATACATACATACATACATCATCTCTCATCTGGTGGTCTCTTTCATGGTGGAAGTTTCGGCAGGTGTTTCGGCACTGTCGTCACTCATGAGTCGGCCGCTCTTTGTCTCCTCGTCTTTCCTCCCAGGGATGACCCACCATTAGGTAACAAACTGCAGGTTTCGGTGCCGAATCCCCTCCGTAGTAATCCTAATTCTAGGACGCGCCGTGACCGAACGGTTTCGATTCCAGGTGACCATATGTGGGATCTGCGGTGGACAACAGTGCCCGGGGCGAGTTTTCTCCGGTTTCACCCGTCATCATTCCACCAATCCTCCATTATCACTTTTTCCTATCATTCATTTCGCCCTCATTGACCTCTACTATTCTCGCTCGCATTCCTGACATCGGGCTGATCATCCATCCTGGGCACTCTATCTGATCCAAAGCTTTTGCTCCTCTACAGGTATCTCCCCAGGCACTCACTTGTGAGTCCTTGGAATAACAGTCCTACATATGGGTAGGATAAGCAATTGAGGGTGAAGAAAAAGGAGAAGAAGAGCCGTAAGTTTCTTGTTAAATGTCTTAGATTACAAAGATTTGTAATTTTTATAACTCTATCACAGCATATCTTGTTCTATTTCACGTTATCTACTACACTTTGATTAAGTAGAGTAGGTATTGTATTCCATCAAAAATACTAGTCGTATTTCATCGGGAATACATTTTTGAGCCCCTTGCACCCCTTAGAAGGAGGTCCCCCGTGGTTATAGTGGCCGAGGACTGCGTGTATGTGAACCATGAAAAGTTGGTTAAACTTAAACCTCAATGTATAAGGGGGGACACAAAGATATTGAAGAAACTCTCCCACCGCAAATTGCGCTGTCATGGAAAAGTAAATGTTATTAATTTCCTCAAAAATAGCTCCAATGATATTGATTAAAATACTGTATCTTTAAGATATTTTCGTGGCAAATAACGCTTTTACATTGAATTTTTTGGAAATAGTCTGTAAAAATATCGTTATTCTGAACTGTTTTTCTATAACTGGTAAAAATAAAATCTTACTATACAAACATAGTGGATCTCATTAAAGTAAAAAATATGCAAGAAAATATTGTTTGTGGTGTTAAACATTTCTGATATATTCTTTGTTACTGGCTTGAGTTTTTAAATTTTTATTAATACTGAAAAGAAAGCAAATTACAATGTGGGTTATTTTTGGTAACAACTCAACGAATTTTGATGAAACCTTGAATAACCCGAGTCTTTTTGATAGGCTTGAGGTTGCAAAGCACCATCAAATTTCATGTAATAAACGATTTAAATTAATTTATAAAGCCCTTGTACTTAAATGCGAACACACTGAGTTTCAAAAAGAACAAGTTTACAAACAAGGTCTTCACTTTTAGTTGAAAATGCCACGGAGTAGAAAACAACTGGTTACTCCATGGAATATCTCTGTAAAATAAGTCAACTGCCACTTTGTCGTAAGTTATGTTTAAAATGAAATATACAAACCAACATTTCAGTTTTAATTTCGCAAATATCCAAGTCGAAAACATTAACCTAAGACAAAGTGCCATGGATATATCAGCATTTAATTCGGTGAAATCTCGTTATTACATTTTTGGTGTAACACATTCTTAGAGATATTTTAAATAGATAACATTTATAGGACATAAGATAAATAAGGGCATTAAAAATTAGAAGAACGTGCAAGGTAACCTGTTGGTAAACGTGATCTAGTCCAATGAAGAAGAAGAAGAAATAAGCTGGTCAATGCACCTGTGCACGAGTGCATTGTAATATGCGCAACATTAAAGATAACGGCGTTCTCATGAGCCCCTACCAACCGAAATAAAAAATGATAATCTGACACACTTCCTTGGAAGTGCCATGCCTCATATAGTGTGCACTGCTACTGACATGTATTTCTGTGTGAATCAGCTATAATTCTTGTGAAGCGGAGGATCCATTTGTCTCTGCATGGTTACGAAACTTACTCTCGTGCAGAGGCCATGTGAGCCTTCAGCCTAAGTCTCACGAGGCAAGACGTCTGCTGCATTATTTTGGATCAAGGCTTTTTGCTTTATGTAATCTCTACCAAGGAAACTATCTGTCTCATCAGTATATTTATTTTTGTTCGTATAAAACTCTAATTAATTATCACGTAATCGAATCCTGATGAAACGAAATACCTATTGCCATTTATTAAGGGACTGCACTATGTTTAAACTAGGCATATGTCGTAATGATGCAGGAACAAACGAAGTCCTGAGAGAAGAAATCTAAAATCTTGCCTTTGAAAATGAGATCATCTAATTTCTGGATTTGCTATTTGATAATAAAAGATCAACATTTAATATTAAGTAAGGACTTGACACACATAATACTGAAGTACTCGAAAATGAACGACTAAAATTAATGCCAGACATATGAAGGGAAGCCGCTAATTTGAAAATATTTATATATTAATTACCTAATATAATTTTAATTTTTATGCTTTTGTTTATGTTGAAGTTTTAGTTGTATAAGAATACCTCAACTCTTCAGCCATTTCATCATTGATATGCATCAATTGTAAATCCTTTAAAATATTTTTGAAAATAACCTGCTCTCTAATACTGTTTAACAGAAAGTTGTACAGCAACGCCTCTTCTCAAACTATTAGTACAATGTACTGAGAGTTTTACCACCATTTTCAACTAGATAAGCTTTATTTTAACTGAAACGCATAGTTAACTTTTAAAATTAAAAAGAATAATTTTAATAACAGTTTAGGCAGCAAATTTAATATGTCATAGCATGTCACAAAAGAAAGAAAACGAAAAGGAAACAAATTTTAAATTAACATATCTTTTGTAAAAACTGTGGAGGTTAAGGCATTTTATTTGGAAGAAAAACAAGAAAAAATAAAAAACGGACAGGATAAACTTTTCCTCTCCTTCAGCAACAATTGCTTGTGCAGGACCTGCTGATGACTTAATTTGGTCTTTACATCTTGTAGGTATATATATATTTATATATACACGTATAGAAGCAGTAAACCTTATTAGAGGTATAATTAATAGAAATAAAGCCAATTTATATAATTCAGAATAAGTCAGTCCATATTTTGTAATAATAACTGCCATTTCAAGGTGGTAAAATAATTAGAAAGATGTGTATATACTAAACATTTTTAACGAAAAACAGTCTCAGAGAAAATGTCTTTCTATGAAAGATTCATACTGCAAACTCTGTGACAAGTTATACAATTACGCAAATCCTAACTGCGTCAATCTCGTAAATAAACATCTCTACGCTAATAGGTTTTCTGAAGACTTAAAAATAGTTAAGGTCGTCCATGAATGTAAAAATTACAACTTTATATTTTAATAGTTAATGATCCATAAATATTGCATGCTTGCTTAGACAAAAACCATTATATAAAACAGCCTCAGATATACCTACTCTTTAAGACTGATTACGTAACAGTTTACTTTCATTTTATGGTAATCATAACTAAGAATGTTTAGAAATTAGATTGTAACGTTTGTGTTAAAATACATAATATACATGACACTTTTGCTCCATTTATAACATTTACAACAATTTATAATGCGTCTCATAATAGTTGCACATCGGCTATGACTTTTCATTCACTCGTCCAACATTGTCATATCGGACGATGAATGAAATGGGTGAAATGATGCTCAAATGAGCCAAGGTCCATAAAGCGAGTTACCCGACACTCATCGTTCAGGATAAGGCTTATCCAAATAAGTCACCCTGACCGAGGATTCATCTCGGAACCTCTTGAACGTGAGGCAGGAGGCAGGAGCCCGCTACCCAAGCGGGCTATTGGCTATGGTGTTCGCTAACTCTACGGTGATGTTAACCTATGGGTTGGTATCACTCTATTATTATTTAAAATTCGCAAACACATCTTACTCATACTTCCATATTTCTATCCTCTATGGAGGATATCAAATAATTGTAGCTAAAAGAAACTCCGCAGGTTCCAGCAGAGAATCGAACTCATATTTGCAATGTCTCCACGAACTGATGGTTATAATCTTGTCTCAAACTAGAACGATCCTGCACTAAACATATGGGAGGCGAGGAAATCAGAAATAGATACCTTAACGGAGCGCTTTTATCTTTCTTATAGTTGGAGGGCAATTCATGGGTGTTTATAGAGACAGTTCCCATAGGATGTGGTCAGTATCATGCTTCCTCCGAAATGCCATATCAGGTGGGGTTTTTCACTGTACTAAGTGGACACTGAGTCTCTAATATCGATGAAGGAATGGAAACCACACTCCCTTGCACCTGATCACCTCGACCCAATTCACTGTGTCACTTTCTGGTTTTCGTATCTGAATTATGTTTCTCTCCTATAACTCTACAGAACTTCAATTCAGACCCGAAAACAGATATTTGGTGAATTTTCTATTTCAAACTTTTGGAAGGAATGCAATTCTTATTTTTGTTTGGTTAAGATATAGAAAATAAAAAAATTGTATAAAAGAGGAAATATTTTCAGAAACCTTTGAAGTCTTTTTTTAATAATTTCTGTGTTTTAATCAACTCTACGTTTTCCGTTTCTTTAATAGCTTTTTGCCTCACATTCACATCTATAGAACAAAGGAACCTTTTAATATTTAAATATTAAATAACTTACATAATCCAAATTAATTCGTTATTAACATTTTTATAGGCTGGACTGGACTACGCTACTGAGGGTCAGTCAGCAAATAGGTCCAAACCTGGTCTATTGTGCCTATGCCACCAAGTGGAGTGTTCCCGGGAGGAAGGATGCGGTATCCACACATACACACACACACACACACACACACACACACACACACACACACACACACACACAGAGCAGTTGGCAGGCTGAGGGACAGCCCGAGGAGGTTAAGAGGTGTACCTGCTCTGGAAAGAGCTTAACCACGTAGAGGCGGGATGTGGATGTTGCAGGATGTCTGGTGACAATTAGGTAGGGTTGAACAAAGTAGGTAGCTCAACGACTGAAGACTCGGGTGCCAAGGCCATCGTGCACCGCTGGGGGATTAGTTAATAAACTAGGAAAAACAGAAATTTAGGTGGTACCCCATCTACTATGGTCCGGAAACGGTGTCTCCGGTTTGGGAGACCAGAGGCCGTCCTACCGTAGGAGGAAGTTTCACCAGGAAGGTTTATCATCCTGCCATGAAACGCCGAAGAAGGATCTCTTAACCTGAAAGGGACTACTAGATGAAGATGATGTGAAATGATAATGGCGATGAAATGGAGGAACAGTAAATTCCAGCATTGGCCTGGAGATCGGAGAAAACTCCGAAAAAAAAATAACATGGGTCAGGTAGATTGCCACGAGAATTGAATCCGAACCTCTCGAATGTGGGCCACGATGAAGCTGCCTGAACCGTCTCGCTAGGATTATTCTCTTAGAATAATAAAACATTGTGATTCTTGCCAACACTGTGGACCTATCTTTAAAGAATTTGGTATTTTAACTGTAGCATCTCTGTATGTACTTGCATGTATGAACTTGATTCATCTTCAAAAGACAGATGAGGCACTTTTTGCTGATATACATGCTCATGATACTAGGGGTAGAAATAATATGGTACCTCCTAAATTTCGCTTACAGAAATCTCTGGATTCTCATCTGCACCTTGGAGTGAAGTTATACAGTAAAATTACCTTTAAATCTAAGACCAATTGTAAATGCAAATTATTTTAAAACTAGAGTTAAAAGTAGCATTAAGTTATGCAATTTTTATACACTACACGAGTACTTAAAAGTAGATTCATTTTAATGACCTGCTGACGAAACTTATTGCATTGTATGCCAAATGGTTAAATAAATTATTCTTCTTGTTCTTCTTGTACTTGTCGTCGTTCTCGTTATGGTTGTAAGGTAGGTATCTGCTTTACAGACGTGTCACAATGCGCTAATGACGTCATGGAAATATCTTAGAATTCGCTCAAGGACGAGTAGCAAAGACCAGCTAAATAGTATTTCAATGGATTGAAAAATGATCACTCTTTATGTGGAGGATAGAAAGCCCATTCCGCAAGCACAGTTTCAAATGCACACATAGATCAGTTTCCTACGCAAATATGTCAAAACAGAGAAGCAACAGAAGTGTACTTCTTAAACAGTGGATAAATGGTGATCCATCGATCAGCACAGATGAGAAAATATTTTTTGTCAGCCTTGTGTGAAACAGGCGAATTTAATCATTCATGTTTGTATTAATACTATATTAACCTAGTTTCAGAAAACTTGTGAAAATCAGCTCCTGTATCAACATTATACCGAACACGAATTAGTATGTTGAGGAGAGCCGAAACAAGAGAAACTGAATGTTTTCAGTTTTCCAAAGTAAAGCACAAATTTACGTAATGTGAAAACTTTCTTTATCACATGATACGACCTTACATTGAGATTTAGCTTAAAACACGTCCGAATTGTTAAAAACTCCTGTCTAATGCATTTAATCTTGATTAGAATATTATTTATTTGAAAGTTATAGGTATAGCTTTGCAAACTCAGTGTACTGGATTTCACAATTTTGTTACGAGTGTTATCTTTTGGCAGTTTCAATGCAGTAGCATTATATTTTTATGCTGGTGTAAAGGCTTATTTCTTGAGATAATAGTTATACTTGGGGGAGGGTTTATTAATTAAATTATTGACGGTGTCAATTGTTAACAATCATATCAGATCACAATCAGTACCGCTGGTAAGCAGGAATTTATTCCCGTAAGATTTCTTTTACATGTGTGTAAATCTACTGACACGAAGCCAATCTTAAAATCACCACTCTGGGACTCTGTTCAGGTTACAACTTAAACTTATAAGGTCAGCGCTTAATAAGCTAGGCTACACACACGCACGCACACACGCACACGCACACGCACACACACACATATGTATTCTCTAGCTTTCTCTAGCTTTAGCTTTTAATTATATTTGTTGTGTTCTTTGAATCTTTCTCACACATCGTGACATCATTTTATGGGATATTAAGATTACTGTGATGAACACAATCGTTTCTATTAAGGAAATACATCTGTGCAAATTGATCCAAAACTTACAACGATCCCAAATTTAGCTTTCTTCGTCTTAAAGTTAATATAGACATACTTAAATAATATAATTTTTTTAGCGGCACTACAGAAAACGCCACACGACTATTTAAATAACCATATACCTGTATCGTAGCTGCTTTTACACAATTTTAACCTCAGATTTCTTAGATTCCATATTTTCTACACTTTTCTAACTTCAAGATGTTCAATAGGATGCAGTTTTCTATTAATATCTATGAAATTCTAAACATGCCTGTAAGGGAAACTGCATAAGTGCACCCATTTACATTTATTGTGTTTTTGTTATTTGTAATGAAAAGGATTATAATGCTTACTTCTTACTGAAAACGTTTAGGAAAATAAAAATGTTAAATAGGTATGATTATTTTTTCCCTTCGTTGATATGGCGAAGACAAATATTTCACATGAGTACAGGTCATTAATAAGTTAAAATGGGTGCAGAAATTTATACTCCAAGCATTAATTTTTAAAATTACATTATGTGGGACGTTTTGAAAATCCCCTGTAATTTAGACATAAACTTAATTCCTCAGAAACTATTGTAACTAGAAAGCTAAAACTTGGCATTGTCCCATTCTTGATCCATCACAAAAATAAATGGTATAAATTTGAAACAAATCTAACAAAAGTTTCAGATATTTCAATTTTCACACTTAAGCCCCTCTCCTTTTTTTTTTGACATAGTTAATTACTTCACACCTTTCTGCACATTATGGTTCTTAGTGAAGTGGATTTATATTCATTTCAATTATATGACAATCTCTGTTATTTTTATTTTCTGTGGAGCCGTTTATGGAATTTGGAATAAATGTAGCACTATTTGGCCTAGGGAATCGCAAATTGGTATGTGTTTAGCCAATTTGTTGCAGCATGTGTTGCGATGATTGTCATTTTGTTATTATATTGCATTTATTGTACATTTTAAGAGTCATGTTACCAAAATTGTGTATTTCTAAGCGTTTACTTAGCGAATTTTAATGCCTATTTAAGTGCCTATTTTGCCCATTTTAGTGCCATTTTGCCTGCCTATTTGCCACATGTTAGTGCCTATAAATCCGCTCCCTTATAATGACTTTCTTAGCTTCTAATTTTGTATCGGATTATTTCTTTCGATAGTTGAGGTTTTTTTTTACGTCCTCCAACGTTAAGTCATATCGTTCAGTTGTTTGTCTATTTATAGTAAATACAAAAAATGTCTAATATATAAATAATCTTTGGTAAGAAAATAATTATATACTTATATGTGGTGAAGATAAAGTGAATGTTACATTCTTTCTGAACCCAACAATCTGTGTAAGTGCTTCCGTCTTAATAATTCAAGCTGATATTTTCACATTTCCGGACAAGTTTCTGCATTGTTTATTCAGCGGATAGATTAGCATCTGTGGATATTTATTCCTGTCTGAAGAGATAATAATTCAAAGCCATTTACAACTCCTCAAGTAAAGGAACAATATAGTTTTGTATTATCGTTTATTGAACACATGGTAGAAGACCTGTGGGGGACCATGCACACAGAAGGATAGGAGTAGACAAATGCCTCATCATTGTGACGTCGTCTACGGTGGATAATCGTTCGCGACGGGTGGTGTGGCTATAGTGTATTAGTTATGGCAATTCGGACAAGTCTGGTGAAGGAAATGGCCCCCTATGGTGACCATACAGGCGTGCCAGCACCCTTTCAAAAGAAAACAACTCGCAACTCCCAGCAAAGTAAAATGTTTCTAACAGATGCGGTTTACCTAGCGATGCACTGAACAGCGAAAATATTGGAAAACTGAAAGCGTCTTTTAATAAGTTGCATGCGAATTAAAATGACTCACTCTTAAAAAGTAACAATGGCTCTAATTTATCTATTGCAATTTAAGGCTGAAATTATTATTTTATGAAGCTATTCTTAAAAGAATTTGCTTTTATATCTGCTAAATGCTGGTACTGGGTATTAAACTAAATTTAGTTGAAATGTTATCACACCTATAGATTTGTGATAAAAGAGAACATTAATTTTGGAATTCTATGTGACTAACATTACAATAAAATAACACCTCCAAAATAAAAAAGTGAGTCATGAAAAATTATCCACTTGATGCCAGTTTAAAATGTTTGTACTCTTACACTTTACGTGTTGCTTCTAAAATACAATTAATTTGCAGTAAGAGATTAAATATTGCATAAAATTGAACCTCTTCATAGAAAAGACAATGAAGTACCTAAACACAGGTTATTTTACAAAATCAAGCATCCATTATTTAAATTTTAAATTAAAATTAAGCTTGATATACAGCAAATGTTTTAGACCCCTGAATCCACCATCAATGAACATTCGTAGATAATCTCAAAGAAACCGAACAAAACGTTTATGAGGAAGATTTAAGTGTGGAAATCTGTAGGAAAAGAATATTAAGAAAAAATAATTAAACCAAAATTCACTCAGTGTTTGCACACAAATATTATGTATGGTTATTAAGACCATATCGCTAAGAATCACAGCTGGATTCTATACCATTTTTTGTGCATGTATTTAGGCATACACGTTTTCTGTTTTTTTTTTTTTTCAAAATTGCAATAGGTGTTTTTTGCGTTAAGTGAATACATACGAATTATAAAAACGAGAAGAAAGTTTTTAGAAGAGATCGCCGTGGAATAGTTACACCACAGAGTATGCATGTGGAATAAGGCGAAAGTCACGTATATTTTCATTGCAAATAATATTTATGTAGATTTAGCAACTAGACACGTCGAAACAAAAGAGACTCGTATCCGCATGCATGATACCAATGCCAACTTTTAATAACCCTTGTGTAGGATAGTTTTGCTTTGTTTCCTTCTGTTTTATAGTAAAGTTTATTAGCATCGTATTAAATAATCGTATAAGTGGGGAAGCTTGCGTCTAGCACTAGAAATCACTCAATCGACATTTTAAAATTAACAGCTTCAAATATTACTTTTCTGGATGGTAGCAGGTTATGCATGTTTTCCAGAGAGCTTCAGCTTCATCTCTTACTTCGTTTCATGTTAAGGAACTTTATTATTATAAAACTGTGTAGTTATTGCATATTAAATAATTATGGTACAAAAGGAACAAAATTTTAATATATTGCTACATTTTTTATTATTTAAAGAACATGACTCGACCGTCCCAACATATAATTGTTCCATCCACATGACTGGCTAAATGGGTTAATTGAATTTTTTTAATGTTATGTGAATACTTTGTGAAGCTCACTTCAAACTTATTTAGTGTATCACATTTTAGTAAGTAAGAAACCATAAAAGATAGACAAATAGCTACTTCAGGAAAGAAAGTTATAAATTTTATCAAGGTATATAGTTTGTGTAAAATAATGTTTTCGTAGTATGCCCTTTTTGGAGTATTTTCCATGGTAATTATCAAATGTAAGTGCGCCATCAGAAGGAGTTTGCATTACATTTTATTGTTCTCTCTGTTTACCCTTTAACAAATCTTCTAATAATGACTTCCGAATTTATTATATGCTTAAAGTAGGAATATTTGGATGCTATATGTTGTCTGCTTAACAAGCATTTATAGCATAGCTTTAAATCATTCATGTTTAAAAATCATCTATTAAAGTACCATGAATACAGGAATCAATTTGTATGCAACAGATTAATATAAGTTATGAGTAAATCTCGTATAAGGGTAGAAACACTGCAACAATTCAAATTCTTGGCAAAGCAACATACCACAGAATGAAAAAATATGAAAAATGAACCTTTAACGTTTTCTTTTTCTGTTTATTTTACGTCGCTTTATGTAACAGGTTACATCTTAACGGATAGGTTAAATGATACCTGGGGGATTGGTGTTTGGCAGGAAGTTGAGCCTTCTATTATTGGTGAGAATTTACTTTGTGATTGACTATCGTGCTGCCTGGTGGCTGTCTCAGTACGTTGTTACCATATTTGCTCACTGACATTAAAGTACTAAATCTAATATACTACTTAGAAAGATTAAATCCTCACAGAATCAGTGTATGTAACTCTACTGAACACTTCGCTGGAAGAACTGCATCCAAACAAAGAATGAAATGTGAAAACGTATGTAAATTTCCACTAAAACCGTAGCTGTTGTAACGCCAATGACGTCACGCATAGTATGACATTCTTACTACTAACTGATCAACGAATTGACGAGCCTCTATTAGCCGATAATATACCACACAGTTGTTAATCTCACCACGATAGCATATTCTTGCCTCGACACGGGTCCACAGAGAGTTTCTGCTAGGCAATTGTACATATTGTACTAGGCAAATATATTGTGACTTTGTGGGTTCGTGAAATTATAAGTTCAGATTACAAACACCAAAGATTACACTTTATTTCCGAAGAAATACACTTCGTACATAGCAGTCCAGAATTACGTCACATACACAATACAACTTGCAAGGTCATCGACCACAAACAAACAGCTGTTCACGCACGCGAGTTCAATTAACATCTGACTCACTTTGGCGGGCGGGCTCCATTTTGTATAGATTACTAACATTCCGGAATGTTCTCCAACAATCAAGACGGCTAGAACAAAGAACTAGAATTCTCGAGAAATCCGTCTCCTTCCTCCCTCCGTTTCGGCGAGCTTTCATCTACACACTGCACTCCTGTCTCTTTGAACTTGTCGCCCGCGCCGCCTCGATCAACAATGGGCTCGCGACGATATCCTTGCTTCTATACGGAGAGACAAGTAGCATTAGAGTGCCGCCAGTCTATCTGCTTTTATTAACTGCAGATAGATTGCAGAAAATTTACTATTACCATCTATTTTCATTTTTAATATTTATTTATATTTAAGATTAAACTTTGAGTTGTAGTTATTCTATTACTGAGGGAACCCGCCAAACAGCACCAGTCAGATTGCACGCCCGACGGTATTTGAGTACAGAATATGGTCTACAGACGTTATTGCCCGAGCCATACTGCTCAGTAGTTTATCATCATCATCATCATCATCATCATCATCATCATCATCATCATCATCATCATCATCATCATCATCATCATCATCATCATCATCATCATCATCATCATCATCATCATCATCATCATCATCATCATCATCATCATCATCATCATCATCATCATCATCATCATCATCATCATCATCATCATCATCATCATCATCATCAATAATCATAAGTAGCAAATGAGGTCCTACAAGGCGGAGAAATAAATATGAAATTAAAAACTTATAATGTCGTATCTATTAGTGAGGAAACGAAGTAGCAGGAAGAGGATTTATTTAAAGTGCATGCTTTTCTGAGCATTTAAAATAGCTGTTGCGCCGACGAAACTGTATTCATTGAACTTCGATTCAAGCTTTAGTAATTTTAACGTTTTATTTAACTGTGTTAAACACATGACATCGCTAGGCTTTTTCCTTCATCTACACAAAGGTAAAGTGCTTTACTCGATGTTGTTTTGGTAACGAAATATATAAAACGCTATACAAGCGCTTTCTCGCTGCGACTCCCTACTTCCCTATCTTGCACGTTTCTTATTAATTATGGTCGTAAAATACGTGATTATAGCGGAACTTGCAGATTCCGCGCGTTTTAAAATTCTGTGCGCATTCCTGTCGCTCTAATATATTCCTGAACTGCGACAACTTTATTATCTGCCGCATATTTCCTCGCTAATTTACGTCGTAATTATATAGCCTATACGTTATATTTTTACTTCAATAACAATTAGCCCCTGCAGACGACAACAAAATGCCGAGCACCTTTATTTTTCTTGGAAACACGCCCCAGTACTACAGCTTTTGAAATACTTTTAACTGTGCTTCTTCCCAGTACCTCATTGGTCTTCAAAGTTCAATTGTGGCAAATTTAACTTTATTTTTTCTAATACCTGCATATAAGAAGTAATGGAAGTATGCATTCCAGTACAAATCCACACACGTTTTGAAATCCCTGAACGCAAAATGAAAATAAAAGTAAAAAAGAAAAAAAAAAGAATCGTGTATGCCTCTGTGTGTATCTGTGTGTCTGAATTAAATTACAAACTTATACATTCTAACAATGTTTATTGAAACCCATATTCTATATTTGGAATTTTGTAGAAATAGCCTCTGAAATTCTCTTAGTTCTGAATGAATTGTACATTATAACTGGTAAACCTTAAAAGAGACAAAATCTTGCTATATAGAACTTTATATGAAATGCATTTTTGTGGGTGTAATTTGCGAGATAGTCCTTGTTATTATAATTTTCAAGTACTTAAAATTATCTCAAATATAAATTGACTATTCATTTATTTAAGTTTTTTTTTTTTTCTTCAATTTACGTCCTTCAACGTTCAGTTATATCGGACAATGAATGAAATGGGTGAAATGATGCTCAAAAGAGTCCGGACTCCATGAAGCTTAGAGTTACCCGACATTCGTCTATAAGGATAAAGGAAAACCCCGGGAAAACCTTATACAAGTAACTCATCCTGACCGAGATTCGAACTCGGGACCTCTTGAACGTGAGGGAGACAGCTACCATCTACGCTACCGAGGCGGGCAAGGGAAGGGAATGTTAAAGCTATCACATAAGGACCACTTCTTAAAAGGTTTGGTATCGCTTACTCTATTCCCACTGAACTTATAGGAAAATATTTCCACAAAGGCTTGTCTCGAATAAGATGAAGTGTTGAACAGTGAGTAAAGAAAGCCATACGAGCGCACAAATCAACTTTTCTCTCTTGGCCATTAAAGGATTAGCATTTCATAGTCGTCACATAGCAACAAGATATTAAAAGGCTAGACTGACACTTAACTCTATATTATTAATTATTCCCATTGTAAACACAAGGGAATATATGGTGAAACACTTTCTACAATTTTCTTATTCAATTAATGTAAAGATATAGAAAAATGAACAAATTTAGGAATAGTTTCGTAAGAATGTAAAATGAAAATCAAATGAATTTAATACAAGTTTTCAAAAACTTCTTTAATATCAATTAGATATACTGAATTCTTAACGTAACGCTTGGCGTAACAGCCCCCAAGATGCCAGTCTTTATAACCGACTGTCGGCCTCACGCCCACATGCGCTAGGCTGGGGTAAGCGATCATCCAACCGACACGGGGAGGAGATGTGTTTAGCATCACGGCACCCCAGCCGGAAAGTTGGTTTTCTAGACCAGGGTTCGCTACCTAGTGTACGATGCTGAATGGACACCGCTCCTATACTGTCTGCCCACCACAAGATGGCAAGAGAGGCCTGAAGAGGGAGAGGGATCTGCTCTGGTGGTAGATCTGTTTACTACGAAATGAACAGTGCATATGAGTATCCATGCTGTAGATTTAATGCTCGTTTTACTAACTGCAGTAATAGGTGTTATGCGTGGGTGAGTTATGTGACAACACTGTATTTCACATGTGGACAGTACCCAGGACTTAATATCCGCACCTCACAGGTGGAGGCATTCCATGGCAGGGAACCAAAGCACAACGATCTAGCCCACTATGCTAAGGCGCAGGACATACTGAATACACATACCAAAATGCTGTTGCAGCAGCAACACACAATCCTTTTTAAAGAAACTGGTGTGGCAACATCTTAAAAAAAAGAACGTATAAACTTTTTCCATGCAAAGAGCATTTTGGGGTAGCACAATTGTCCTGAAAATCTTCAACTGATATACTTAAAACAGTGTCTTACTCAAATATGAAGGGTGACATTTGCCTATATATTTTGGACTCGGAAGACCTTCAGAACGTAAATTTTATGGGATCTTGTCATAGCACTTTTGAATAGGATACAATATTTATATTCTTCTTAATCTAGATCGATGTTAGGGAATGTAAAGTCAAAGGAACTAAGAACAAATTCATTAAAATCTTACAAAACACAAGCTAAAAACTGACACTCCTTTTCAGTCAGCCTAATATGAGGGGAAGCTGGGAAAGATAAAGAGAATTTAAAGAAAATATACGTAGGATGTAGTACCAAGAACAGAGGAAGAATGCAGTGATCCCGACTATACCTCCCCATGAGGAATGTGGAGGCCGACACAAAGGAAGTCGAACAGTAGCCAAGTATAAACTCAGATAAATATCGTTATACAATCATTTTGTTTTTCCTATGTCGTGATTTTATTCTCCCCCTCTCTACGAGATTGATATATTATAATTTGACTGCAAATACAATGGTAGAGCATTGTTGCGACTGCTCTCTCGCTCTTTTCGTAACGTCATAAGAAAGAACAAAACAATACACACCGTACCCATGTCAATGGACAAACTGCCGTAGTCCAGGAACGCCACTAAAAAAAGTGAAGCCCGTACAGTCTGTTGTCGATAATATGTGAAGCACGATAAAAGTGCTTTGATAGCTAATGAAACGTTTGCAAAAAGTAACAGCACCGATCAAGAAATTCTGTTACAGTTTATTTGTTTCTCCCAACTGCTACACTTACTGTTTTGAAAGCAGTCTTGAGCCTCACACCAGAGGAGGAAAAAAAAAAAAAAAAAAAAAAAAAAAAAAAAAAAAAAAAAACATGGTTGACGATTACATACTCTATTTCATTGTGTTATCTGATAAATGAATCCAACTTGTCGATCATTTAGTGAGGAATGTCATCACTACAGAAGATATTTGTAGAGAAGGCACCTTCAAACATGTGTCAATACTTCAAAAGAGATATGTCTGCAGGACATACATTTAAAAGAATAAAGGTATATTTCGATATAAAAGTTATCCATATCTAACAAATAAACATATGATTAAGATAAAAGGCAAATACTTCAACAAATAACCCTTTAAACCATATAATTACTTCCATGTAAATTACGAGTACACTTTTTAATTTTTTTAACATTTCCTGCCAGTTTTGATTAAGATATCTAAAATTTTAGATATAGATATCTGGAATAACATGCATTTATAATAAACGTCAGCGTTCCTAATTTAAAAACATATCCAGATGTAGAATAATTAACGTAAAGGGATTTTGATTTTCAGATTTTGATATGAACAGTATGGTATGGCACTTCTGTGAATTTTAATTGGATGAAAAAGTCTTTAGAATGCATACATTTTTCTTTGTCTGCACGTTATTAGGTTATAAGAAGTACAGTAAAACCTCTTTATCGCGGACGTCCGGGTAACTCGAATCAGTTTTGAAAAAAAAAAAATATTTAGCGTGGTAAATACTTATTTTGTGGAAAAAGATTTCATAGATATTTTTCAAAATATCTATTGCTATTCCGATGTTGATGAAGACATTGACAATTAATTGCAAATCGACAATGACGGTGGTTATAAACCGATTCCAGGAGAAGGCATTATTGGATCATGCAGTGTTGCCGATTTAGACTGTTGATGAACAGATGTGGTTGTAATCCACATACAAGCAGTAACAAACATAGAGAAATTTATGCTTTATTTGAAAGTAAAGTCGAAACATTGGCAAATGAAGTTCTAATGTTAAAGCGGATTCAAGTTGCGCTGTTCTTAAGCAATACACCAAACTAGACAATAGAAACTCAGTGCAATTTTTATTACTAATTTGTAGTGATATTGTGTACAGTGCACATACATAGTCTATTACAGTACATAGAGTGTATGTGGTTTTTAGGTGAAACTGTGGCGATAGTAATTTCTAAACTCTATTACAAATATTACGGTGATGCTGTACATGTTTTTTTATCGTTTTTCCGTCATTCTCTGGTTAACCGGGATTTTCGTTAACTCATATCGGTTGTGGTTCCAGTTGATCCAGGTAAACAAGGTTCTACTGCATTGACATGACATATCTCTCTACTTCAAAAAGTACAAAGTAAACTTAAAGGAAAGAAATATTTTTGAGGTTCTTTGTGCAAATTAAGATTTTATATTTGGAAACTAGACTTTACATAAAATTAAATAAAATTGGTGAAATCATTTGATATGTGAATATAGAAGAATGAAACATTGGAATGAATAGAAAAAATTAATGAAGAAGGCTCTTTAGAAAAGATGAAAGAACATGAGATGATACCTACGGAGACCGTACAGAAAGAGAAAAGGAAATTTATCTGGGATACACTTCATGGAAAGAAACGCCTAGCTAAGTGATCCAGTGAAAGGAATGGTGAATGCAAAGCATGTCTGGAAAAGAAGATACGAGTACAAGAGGGTCGAAAGATATTCGCTGAAACTTTCCCACTAGGTTTGCAGAGATGTGTTGGAGTGTGTATGGGAGAAAGGGAGAGAAGAAGAAGTAGAAGAAGAAGAAGAAGAAGAAGAAGAAGAAGAAGAAGAAGAAGAAGAAGAAGAAGAAGAAGAAGAAGAAGAAGAGATGAATTTTATAAATACCATTTCAAAATCTCAAGCCATAATAAAGTGCATGAGCATAAAAAGCATTTATCAATATTTTTACCACTACGAATTTCTATTAAACTATTATTTGACAAATCGAATATCAAATAATTTTCACATAAATTCATGCCTGTAATATTATATATATATCGTGCGTGAGCTACTCGATAGTTCTTCTCACTTCAATCTCGTTCAGGGCGATTCTCCTGGATAAGGTACTTCCCCGGGATGTTTCCTTATCCTGAAATATGAGTGTCGGGTAACTGTAAGAAGTTCTATGGTCCCTTAGCTGATTTGAGATCATTTCCTTCATCGTCTGTTATGTATTTGGAGGTCGTAAATTGAAAAAGGCTACAAGTAAAGTGCGAGGCTCCCAATCGAGAGGTCCTGGATTTGATCCCTTGTGGCCCAATGGTTCTGTGGATTGAGCCCTGTGTGGCAGAGCGAATGCTAGAGTGCTGTTCTTTATCACGGTTCTCCAATTTCGTCTCACTATTACAGGACGTCTTTAGTGTTGTATGTTGGTTGTTGGGTTGACGGCGCAGTGGTTTGCGTGTTGGCTTTGCTAGAGAGTGTTCATCTAAGCCTCTACTGCCGGGTCGAGTTTTGTTCCGGTTTCCGCTGGAGGAAATCCTCTGAATTAGGCAGGTCGCCGCGAGCACTTTCCAACCGCGATACACCCATGAACAATTCCTATAATTGCTGTAAAATCTGATGCTCCCCAGGACGGCCAAACCAAAAAACTTTCTCAATTGATAAGTGCAGCTGCAACAGTAAAGAGTAATACAAAATTAAAAGTAAACGATAAAAACCATAAATGTTAGAGAATTCTGTGTGACGTCCTCCCTGTTTCAGAGGTAGCATGCTAGCTCCTAGATTAATACCCCGGAGTTTAATACGCCTCGCGGGGGGGGGGGGTAAATGCTTAAGTAAAGCCCGTGGTACCGTATTAGCGATTGACGGTATGTAAATGATCTTCAAATCTCATGCAAAGACCTCTGAGCAAAATTAAGCAGTTCTTACACGTCCAATGTAAAATAAAAGAACCGTAGCAGTTCAAAAAGCGTTCATAAATTTAAAAGAAGATTAGATTTCAAAGAGTACCTGCACGTATCTGTCACTTGCGTTATCTGTTCCTGCAGTTCATAAGTTTTTACGGCCCCTTCAGCTCCATCGTTCCTCCCAGGGGTCCAATTGCGAGTTGAGGTGCCGGGTGTCCTCTCCTTTACTTAATCTACTTCTACCTTTGTTCGTCTAGTTCTTGAAAAGTTTTAGATACCATGAGGGACAGGCATTGAATCATTTATTCAATTAAAGTTGTTTATCTCTTGTATATAGGGAAGTATCTCGGTTACCTGGTAAACTCCGGGACATGTATATACGATTTATCTTATCTCTTAAAGTTAAAAATGAATGGTAGGAATGGTAGAAGTAAGTATACTCATAGTATAGGACGAGATTGGATCTGCACAACGGCCCTCGCAATTCGGCCTAAAGAGGTTCTGTGCTACCCCTATCTCCTAATTGGATTCTTGTGAATGAACACTGGAAGAATAACACGCTTATAGTGGATCGAACCCTGGAACATCCCTTAGCCAGGAACCAAAGATGCCACGCATCATCCACTGGACCGCGACAGAGATTAAATATGTGTATTATAAGAACCATGAAGCCTTTAGGTATATTTTTAAAATAACTATAAGACGTAACATCTTTACTGGCGTAACTTAATTCCTACAGAATTCTGGGAATTAAATTATGTCTTAGAAACTCGGGTTAATAAGAAGAGTTTGGATATATTTCAGCGATATAAAATTCATTCCCGTAGCGGAGGGGATCCGTGCCCTTCAGCTGCCGTGCTGAGAGCGCTGCGGACCCCAGCACTCTGACGTTACTAGAGGAACCTCAGGCCGAACATTCGAGCCCCTCCATGAATGGGAGTTGTTCGGATTGGGTTGTACTCGAGAGGGCAGTGGTTCCCGATACCCGTGGGAGATCGGGTACGTCTCCGGTTGGGGTTGAGGGAAGCCATATATTCCCGCGTACCAGCCTGCATAGCTAATAGAAGGTGTGCTAGATCACCAGGCGGCCCTACCGAGGTTAATCGGTAGCCTTCCTCTTTGGGGTTGGCCCGCATAAGTGGCGTATGCACCTCCATCCCATCTTGAGTCCATATGACCAGATGGGGATGGGGACTAGTTAATCTCTAGGCCTTGCCCTATGGAAAGCCCCACGGAGGTGCCGAGCGCCCTTTCGGGACAGCTCGGTAACTCCCTGGTCATCAGAGGGGAGGTCAGTCTTCACTTTGTGTGGATTGCCCTGGTAGTTACACTCGAGCTTATATATAATAGTTATATATAATTCATATTTTGCACTAACATACACTAATGAACGCAGACAGCAGATTAAAAAGTGCGCATGTAGAATTGGCACACATTTTAAAGTAGGTAACTTATGTATGCCATATAGTCCCCTCACACACATAAATAACACAACGTATTTCATAATAATTTTTAGTAAAGATGAAACATTCTCATCTATCCAGATGGTATCTTGTAAAGTTTACATTAGGAACGTCCCGATTTCAATGCCGGGCGAGTCACTTTAATCTTGGATTTTTTAGAGGTTTTCCTTTGCCAGAAGGCGAATGCAGAGTTCCTTTCTCTTCTACTTGGTTTACATTTTGTTTATTTCCCCTTAATTTATCCTCCTCCTCATGTTTCATGTTGCGCAGTGTGAAACAGATGGCGCAGACCCTTGCTCCAAATAGAGGGTATTCTCTATACACCAGAGGGCCGTCTGGTTTCAAGGGGCCATCGTCGTCCATTAGGGAACTCTTGTAAAGGATGAAGTTTTCAAGCCAGTAAGATTATACTTCTGTGCATTATCTGCGTCTCTCAAATCAATTTGATGGAGTATGTCTTCAAACATAACTTACCCACTCTAAAAAAACGTAGAAACCCAAGTGGATACATAAATGATTTTTCTCAGAGCAAGAATATACCGTTTTCTCTGAGAGTACAGATAACAATAAGGAATGTGCGATTTTATTCTTCTATTTGAAATACAACAGTTCATTCAAAAGTCAGTTTAAAGTGTGCTAAAATAAATCGGAATGAACGTCTTGCTCTGCTTTCTTTTGTTTCTTTTTCTCTCACATTTCTTGTTTTCTTCTCCCAGACTATACAGCTTCTCCTGATGTCCGCTTCTCGAGGTAAATTTAGTGCGGTGTTGGATAATATAAATTTTAAATTGACATAAAATCGTTCTGGGAATGTACAGGATTTGTGGTCGGGAAAACTTCAAATACGAGTAGTTACCTACTCTACCATATTAGTAGAGATGATCAGGTAGAAATAGGAAGTATACAATTGTATATGATTAAACCTTTCCTGGTGTTTTAAAAATCAGTTCTCATATAATCGTATCTTTGGGTGTCAGGCATGTGGCCCTAGTTATATAGTCGCTTGCCTGGTATCTTGACTTCAGCAACGTTGATATTACCTGTACCTTGTGTTCAGTAGCCATTGATTTAAACGGAACCTTAACTGTACTGTTGTCGTGCATTGTTGTATGATTGTGTTATACGTGGCGAGTCTGAGGTGGACGACTAATTTAAGACTATGCACCAATAAAACATGGACAAAAATCTCGCAGAAATAGTTATTTGTATCCCATAATTCAAACATAAAGATCAAATTAAAAAACCATTTTGATTTTTTATGTTATAAATTTCTAATATAGGTTAAAAATACACAATTAAATATTTTATTTCGAAATTTGAGATTTTAAAATTTATTTTTTCAACACATTCATTTTTTTCAATTTTTTTTTATACAATGCAGTTTTCATCAAGTTCTCTTGAGAGTTTGAATGAATATTCACAAAACAAAAATAATTGCATCTGTGACATAATTTCTTTTTCTTTATAAGGAAGAAATGTATTTCTTTATTAAATAGGAAACTGATTTTTATTTTTATGTTTACTGTTTGCAATGTCTGGTAGGTTTTCAAATTATTAATTTCAAAACTATACAAACTCCAAAAAGCTACAAATGTCAAATTACAGAATTTAAAAATAATTGCATTTTTTTAAAAATCAAGTGACATTTGGGGTTACAGTAAGGTAAATGACTTAAAATATTAAAATTTATTGTTTTTCAAAATTACATCGTGTGGAGCGTTTGTTATAGAATAATAAAACTCAAGTTTAAAATCTAAAAACTTCGAAACTAAGAGATATTCCACAGAAATTTTGAAATGACTTAAAGCAACAACAAAAATTTTCACCGATGCATCCCGTTAGCTGAGTCATAAAAAATTAGTACAGTAAACTAAGAGTGTATGTACTCTGGCAGACTAAATTTATTTTTATTTTCTCTAGCAATTATCTACAATAGGTTTAGGTTACACAACTATACTGCGACCTATATAGTACTGTTGTGCTTATTAACACCAAGCGAAAAGAAGGAAGTGAAGGCTATACGGCACAGAGATGCCCGGAAGTCCGTAACATTTCCAACACTCACCGTTGGACCGGTCTAAAGATGACGATGAATCTCTCCTCGATCAAGCAGCCCTCAAGTGTACATGGGGAAATATTCTTTGTTTGAACCATTGGCACCACCATACCCTATGAAACTTAAAAGCACACCTGGAACGAAAGCGAAATTATGAAAACGAAACCGTACTGGATTAGATACCATACCAGCATTCGGCTACCGACCAGGGGAAACCGCGAAAAACCGGTCAGCGAGTAGTCAACTGGAATTTAAACCTGAATTTCCCGAATGCAAACTTCACACATTACATCGGAACTATCAAAAATACATTATCACATTCACCTAAAAAACATCGGGATCGGGATCTACTGAAATGCACTTATTGAGGACCTCTGAATCACAGAAAGAATTAATTTATAAAAATACTTGTATGAGAGAGAGATAAACATAGAGATAGATTGACCAAAACCAGTAAAAATCGAAATTTTCGATAACTACCAAACTGTATACATTTGTGCATTTAAATGGGTGACACAATTTCAAGAAAATTCCTGTATCTTATGCTATGTACATGTGAAAAATTGTTCATTAAATTCTTGAGTTTCTGAAAAAAGGCCTAAATGTTTAGTATCATATTATAGAAGTGCATCACAAGTTCTGAGAACGGTGTGTGAGTCCCTCATTTAGAAGAATATCTGTACAATTTTGTATAATCAGCAAACCATTAGTAATAAAAACTTGCTTCAGTAAAGAGTCTAAAACTTCATGGAAGATTCAATATGTGACAAATAATTACCTTCGTAAGTTTCAAAATATAAAGCAGAAATATATCTAAAATTCTGTCACCTCCTTTACTTTATGTTGTTACCTACAGTATGGAGGCATACTGCCATGTTCCATTCAAACATTTTGATGTAGAAAATTATAGATAATCTTAGAAAATAATAGAATAATAAAATAGAAAATAATATATAAAATATCTGCGCGTCTTTCTTTCTGCCTATAAGCATCATCACTGTAAAAAAATGTCGTCAGTTATATACTAAACTTGGTATTTAAGTTTAGATTCTTCCAATATGTTCCCCCGTTAGAGAGAAAAGCTTTCCCTGTTATTGACTTTCGCAAAACCATATAGCTATTTTTTGTTAATGTGGGGTATTTGTATTATAAATAATATCTATACCCCAAGTTCTCTAAGCAGAGCATTTTAAGTTCTCTTTACTCTGATTTAATTTTTATGATGTTTTATAAGTGGATAAACAGTAAGAGGTAGACAAACTTACATGAATACTCGTTAAAGCACAGTTTGGGTGAAATATTTCGTGTGATAATTAAATGATTTAAGACTTCTGAGGATTTTATTTGTTACTGATTTAAATTTCAAGTCTTAATATCCTAATATCCTGCACGGTCATGCAAAAGGTGCAATTTCAGAAGCATTACTTAGAGCTCCATTCATAATCGATTTGCCTATTGCTTAAAACTTCCCTAACATAAACTACAGTGTATATGTAATAATTAATAAAACACACATAAAAACGCTTACCTCGAATTAACAAGAAGCAAGCAGAAGAATAAATTTCTGTAAGAAAGCTTTATACAGCAGTATGTGGACACCACATATACAGAATGTAACAAAAAGTATGTCTCTCAGGGAAACATTTCTTGCATATAGCATAAACAATTTACGTGAATATACTGTCGCGAACCCGTGCTTGTGCACGCAGAGGAGCTGATGGGCACCGCGGAGAGAAAGAGTATGCCGGAACAAATAAAGTTAGCGCGGAGACTGGGGAATTGCCGGCACAGATAAGGTTTCCCGTCTGGAATGTTTGGGTTTCATCTGGTGATAGAACATTCGATTTCTTGATTGTTACAGAACAGTCTCGCATTATCAATGAGATATTTAAGGAAGCGACGACTCACCAAGAGTCAGTCGTAAATAGAAGTAAACAGTTGTAGTGTTGTTGTAACGAGAGTTTAGTCGTAAACAGATGTAACAGGAGTTTTGTAAACGGTGGAAGTTGAGTAAGCTCTTTGTTGTGGTCATTGACCTTGGTAGATTGTGATATGTGACGTAATTCTGTTACGTAAGGATTGAACAGAGTATTTCAACAGAAAGAACGAATATTTTAAATTTCTGCAAATTGGACTTTTAATTCTACGAACCCACAAAGTCACAATACGTTCGCAAGTTGTTTATTTCCCTGGCAGTGCGCCGTTTTTACAACTCTGCTTACACGGTGAGGTGTGTAATACGTAGCTGTACCATGATTATAATCCCACAACAGAATAGTGATTTGGTAGTACAGTAAAAAACATTCGCCCTTACATCTGGTTAAAATGGAGATGATGCATTTACATACATTATCATCATTATGCTACAGTACGGTTGTCGGACTCAGTTCTTGCACGATGAATTTCTACCTCATTTCAGGCTTTCTGTCCGTCGATTTCTGAATAGTGGTTTCCTGGTAGATGGATAGGATGAGGTGGGCAAATTCCATGGCCTCCACGCACACCTGAATTAAACGCACTAGATTTTTATTTGTGGGGACATTTGAAATCTTTTGTCCATGTAACTCCAGTTCAATAGGCAGGCTCATATTAAGGCTGGCAGACACAATGAAATTCTCGGGGCCTAACTCAGCGTATTAGAGAGTCCATGCGACGGCGGGTTTACGGATGCATTGAAGCTACTGGAGGCCATTTTGAACATGTGCTGTGATTTCCTATTTTCCCACCGTTCTGCCACCGAGTGTTCTATGGAGCTCAGCTGTAAAAAAAAGAGTACTCTAAAAAGAAAATAAATAATTTCTGGACCTATTTTAATATAGCATTTTCATCCTCTATCCGAAAGAAAAGCTTTCTGAAATTTTTGAAATGTCTTTTTGTTACACTCTGTATAGGTAGAGAAGGTGTTACATTCCATCCACAGATAAGATGTAGGTATTTCACTGTAAATACACGGGTTCAGTTTCCATGAATCGAAAAATTTAGAAGTGAGTTCATATATAAGCCCGTGCACATTTGAACAACATAACTCAAAAATAGTTAGACCCTGGTATTTTAGTGTGACATCTTCCCAGGATACGACAAACATTTTCAAAAATGTCATCCCGACATACTAAATTTCACATGAAATGCTTTGAAAATTTTTATTTTCTCAAAGTCGGTTCAAACGATTTTAATTAAGATACCGTATATTTCAAATACTTCGAATTGTATATTAAGTTGTCAATGAAAGCATCCGATACAACATTAAAAATTTTAAAGCACAGATATTTTGGGTAACCTGGCCAGCAAAGAGAAATGAATGTGAAATGCATCATATAGCAATCATCTCTTAAATGATTTAGTACTTAACCGTCACTGTAGTTACAAGAAAATACGACTTAAAGGCAATTCTCCATTAACAGGTAATGCATACTTATGAGAATAATGATTTCTAAAAATAATTTCCTGAAGATTAGATAGAGAAAGTCATGTGAGTGCCACACATAATTTGTTTTCTATTTATTGCGCGTGCATAACATTTAGGCACATTAGCAGTTGGACAAAATAGCAATTGGTCACACCGATAATTACGTAGGTTTCATGTGGTCCACCCTTTCAGTAAAAAGAGTGGTCGGATATAATCCGCTTTGATCAAAAGCCTTGTTATCAGAATGAACTTAAATAGCATGGGAAAATGATGAATTCTTGTTGAATGAGTTTGAAAATAAATGTAGGGCTCATTAGCATTAAGGAGAAAAAAACCAATGACCAGTTGTTACGGAACAATAATAACAGTAGCAATAATAATAATTGTTGCAAGTGATAAGAGATTATGTCCACAGGGTGTGCTCCAAGAACGGTATGCTTTAAATACACATAGCTTGAGCTAAGAATCTCTCAAAGAATTTCTCATTAAAATAATAAAGATCTGAACAATTAATGCTTACGTGCCTCTTTTAATTCCCATTCTCATAACCAGTTTTGGCTGTTGCTTGACCCATGATCCCAATTCCTACTGTTTTCCCTTTGCGTCCAATTGCTGGTGTTCCCATCTGATACAGATTTGTTGCTGCAGCTTTTGAATTTAGTTCTCCATGCTTCCGATAATCATGTGAACGTTGTTACCATGTGTTACGTGTAACTAAATGACTATCGGTCAATTTGAAATAATTTGAATAATGTAACATGCTTAGAAGAAT
Source organism: Mantis religiosa (assembly GCA_030765055.1). Classification (NCBI taxonomy): domain Eukaryota; kingdom Metazoa; phylum Arthropoda; class Insecta; order Mantodea; family Mantidae; genus Mantis; species Mantis religiosa. The sequence goes on along the minus strand of CM060952.1, from coordinate 134,221,080 downwards.
GACTTACTCACAGATTTCGTATTGTCTATAAATGCCATACCTAACGTAATTTTAAAATGGCGGAGAAGGATTATATGATTGTAGCAGATCAGAGGTATGTAATTTTATTCGGTAATAGTCGAAATGAATGTCTCTTAAGGTTCGCATTCTCTCAACCAAAATTTTAGATAAAAATATATCTTGAAGTTACACTTAAGGGTACATTACTACTGTGTAGTAGTAATAAGGATCGAAAGTTAGCATCTCGTGTGACTGAGCCACCGGTATTCAACATAACCTTAGCAACACGTTGCAAGGTAGTCCCAGGGAAAACCTGGTCCCAATTTACAAGCTTTAGTTATCTGTATTATCTAAAACGCGTGATTTGAAAACCACTATAAGGGAATAGAGTCAATAACATTAAATCATTTCTTAAGTCATATATATCACATCTATGAACTCTGTATTAATTTATTTTAAACACTACAACTTTCTACCTCTAAATATTATTTTATTGTAGATATACAAAGTTAACCTCCATTTTGAAATGGCAGGCGTTTTATCCACCCTCCGTCAAAGGACGTATGGCGGAAGGGACCGTGCGGATACGAAGGACGCCTAATGGGTCACGAGCAATTAATTCCGACCGTGCCCATTACACTAACGTTCTTCGGAACAATTTGGTACTTTTATCTTCCTAATATCCCTTATTTATTTATACCAGCCGCTTCCAAAACGCTTGGTTTGTGGGCTAACCTCACCTTAGCGAATAAAATGTGAAAATTGCGCATAATACCAATAACATGGCGAAATTATACCTACATCTTCTCAGCGGGAAAAAGTATTTCAAAGCGTGTGGTTCTCAACATCCATAATTCGAAGTAAGTGGATGAATTAAGTAAAGGCATACTGCTTTAGATTAATATAATAGGGAGAGAATATTTATGCACGCATGCAGGCAAGTACTAAACCTGCTCCTTCCCACTGTAGAGATAGACTACCTATAGGACATCTAGAACCCACAAAATTATATTTCCGTTGTAGAAGAATTTTAAACCTTGCGGGTTAAAATGTTCGCGTCGAACATTTATGATAAATAATTTTGTATTTTAAGTTTGATACTTTCACTGTTGGTTGTGTTGCGGGATGATTAAAGATGCAAAATATGTATAAAGAATTTGGTATTTTTCTCCCAGCTTTCCTCCAATCGTTGCACGAGATATCTTATCTCTGAACCGCAGTCTCGGATTGAAACATTATTTTTACATTCCAATTACTTAAAATAATAACCTTAAAGCTTCTTTGTTTATAATTATTTACTTAAAGAACACTGATTATAATCTGAAACTGCACAATCTTTCACAATAATCTTTTAACACGTCGACTTCCGTAACTACTAATCCTATCCCCAAGCGTCTATCGGAAGTTCACTCGTTTACTTAGCAACCGTTCGTTTTTAATGCACTGAAAAAAACACACACGCACACGCACACACGCACACACACCCACGCGCACGCACCCACGCACCCACACGCACCCACACGCACCCACGCACCCCCCCCCACACCCCCCCCCCCACACACACACACACACACACACGTGTACGTACGTATCACCTATTATGTACCAGGTGAATTTGCTGCTCCTATTTATTCTTATATATGCAAACCGCAGATTACAGGCTAATGGAAACATTGAACCTTTTATTACAAAAGTCGTTATTGCAGCTCTACCCCTTATTCGGTACCATATGCACCCAGCATTAATACTTACAGCCCTGAATAAGGACCAAGGAGCTGCGAAAATCTTAAATGACCTTTTTATGCATATAAATACTATCAAGGTGATAAACGAATGCTTTCTCAAAGAGTAACATAGAATATGTGGCAGCTGGCCGAGATGGTTAGCAGCTGGAGTGTGGTAATGCAAGTGCTAGGTTTGAAACGATGTAACATTGTTGTTTTTTTTTCATTTATGTTAACTATTCTATTAAATAAACCAATTTCTCCCAATAAATTTAAAGAAGGAGGAGCAGCTATATTACAGCAGTAGCAATTATTCAATCCTATGTTTTTGCTGTTTTAAGAACATTATATTCTAGAGAAGTTATGGTAAAATTAAAATGTAAACTTCAGGATGACCAAAAAATCAAAATAAATGTTGATATAAAATTGTCTTTATTTTAGTTACTAATTTATTTATTGCTGTTGTGAGTTCTCTTGTGAACCAAAGACACAAAATGACAATCCGATAATTAGGAGTCTTGCTTATCTTCGTGACCATTTATAATCTTTACCATATTTGGTGTTGTAAACAATGTTATGTAGTTAGCTTTCATTATTTAGGAGCATGTCAACGATATTAAATCCAATATTTTTTATTTCTTGCTTAAGGGTATGTATGACTGAAATTTTCAAATTCTGAACTAATAATGCTAGCTTTTTAAAATTTACACCATTGGTGTAGTATATTGTAAACATATTGCAACCTAAATTTAAACCATTTTTCTCCAGCACTTTAGAAATTATGATAAATTTTGTATGTTTTTTGTTACGCCACTAAAAAAGTCCCTTGCAACAAAATATTTTGAATTTTGGTCTAATGTTTTAACCCTATGTTGATAATACACACAATTTTTGAAATTGCTCTGGGTTTTTCTGTGTCTCGTTTAGTTTAGGTCACAAAAATTTTTTAATTTACAAATATTATTTTTTGTCTAAAAAACTGTAAGTTTTGTGTTTCAAAAATTAAAAATATATGCTTATATACATTTCACAATAAAACCTAGGGCAATTTCCATTCCTCATGATATTCTGAACCTGTTTAGGAAATTTCATGAATGTAGTACAAAAACTGCAACGCAAGGAGCATTTTACAGGAAGAAAAATGCTGAAAATATGAACATTGAGAAAACAGCGATTAAAGATTTGATTGCATAACTCACATTAAATTCCACCAGGCTGATAGGTTGAACCCTCAGATTTCTTTTTCCTCTCCTCTGTTGCTGCTTTTTCCACCTTTTTCTTCTTTAGATGTTGCTTTTCTTCTGCACAACTTCGCTTCTTGCTTTTCAGGATACGAGTCTGATCTTGCTGCACTGAAGTTTTCCTTGCTGAGTCTACTACACTTTCCCCTCTGATATTTTGCTGCAGCTCCAATGACTTAAGACTACCCATGTTAAACTCACTGATACTTTTAATAACAGCAAGATCCAATTTTTTTTGATATGAAAACTTCCTTTGGGCATTTATTCCATATGACATGATGCAAAGATTCATTGGCATTCTGTGTTTTTCCTGTTTTTCACATCTCTAGTAATGTTGTAGAAGCCAGCCTCTGATATATTGGCAACATTTTAGGAACTATTTTGTCTGAAATCCTTATTTTTCTTTTCTTGAATTGAAAATTTAAGAACGGAAAACAGACAAAGAATGTGGATGTAGGCAAAAGAGGGAGTGACTCTGACAGAGTTTAAAGGCCACCGACATTTAAATAAGCATTTAAAAATGGCGTCCGGAGGCAAATTATGCATTTTTCACATTCGGGAATGTCTAAATTATTTTATAGAATTAAAATAAAAAAAATCGTTATTTTCACGATTTTCATGAAATTTCAGTCATATATACCCTTAAATCTTATGTTTCACTTCTTCTACTGGCAAAGGAGTTGTGAACATGTTAAGTTCTCAGTTGAACAAAAAACTAAATTGCCAAAGAATGCGGATTTCATGAACGCAGTAAATGTTCAAAATGATGACCTCTGAGAGTATTTGAAATGTGTAAAATTCTGAGTACCTAGATTATGGAGCGTTCATTCCTGCCAAGCATTGACGCAAGTGCAAATAGCTAAAGCTACATTGCATTTGTGAAGTGTTTGAAACTTGGTTGAATGGGTCAAGCACAATAGCAACAATAATAAAATAAGTACTATGTACTATAAATTTATATCTATCTGCCAGTGAAAAATAAGGCGAGTATTGTACTTTATAAACACATTTAATGTTATAAAAGTGTTATTTGTATCATATTAAATTATAAGCTACAACTGGTAAAATAAAGAGTAATAACATTTCTGAGCTGAGCACAAAGGATTTCAATCCACTTTACAGTGGCAGAGTGGTGAAATAACCTGTATAATACCATTTAGTCAACGCTACGTTACGAGCAGAGATTTCTATACGAATAAGTAACAGCAGACCTCACACCCCACCTCGGACCTTGACACGGTTTTTACAGCTTCATATCGTGTTTTGAGCTCGTTTTGCTTGTTTTAACACAAATAAAAGAAACTGCATCCGCCACTACAATTACTGTATGAGCCCAAAACTTCCGTAATTTGTGACAGAAGGGAAAACAGTCTACAAAATGTTTAGCACTTTTTCACATGGCTGCACAACGAAAACACGTGTTGGGTGAAGATTTTAATCCAATTGGTCCTACTGTGTATATCTTCCATTTTGAATTCCAACGTTATTGTCAACTGATGCATGTGATAGGTTGTTTCTTGAATAAAAGCTCGCAAACGCATTAAATTCCTTACTGGAGCTGTCTGTGTCTGGATATGATGGTTTTGGAATAGACATACATAGTGATTGCTTTCTGTCCTATACAACACTTATGCACTGAGTTATCTAATCTACCCTTTCTCTATAGACTGCTCTGCAAATCTTTCATTAAAAATCATTCAAGAAAGACTTATCACATGTCACTTTGTACCTTGCATAAATTATAAAAAAATAGGGCAGGTGACTCACCTGGGATAAACTCGTATATACTTATTCATAATTTCACTTTCACATACAATATAAACATTTTAACAGATTTTTGTGATAGTTTTCCTTCATTTTAAATTCTCAACAATACTACCAAAACCTATAAACAATATGTATTTTGGGGCCAAACAAAAACAACGGCTTCATCGATGAAATTTCAGTATCCAATTTTTGAGTCAGGTGCAACACTTTCGTTCTCTGTTCGAGGTAAACAGTGGTTAAATATAAACTAGTAAGCTGCAGTTCAGATTTATCTGCAATATTTCAGACAATAACTGCCTAATATTTCCGAGAATAAACGATGATCGCCTATATCGGTGATTTGGAGACTTCGACGATTGATAAAATGCGGAAGTTCAAACATAGCATCGGCACGTGCCTGTGATTTTTTTTCCCAGCCCTACTCAGCCTTTAGCATCGGAAACATTACCAGCTTCCTGGTCGAGGGGTATGCAAGATGTTTGATCCATATATCACAGGTTGCACCAAACGAAAAAAGAAGTTAACAATAACCAAATGGCAGTCTATTAATCACACATGGCGCATGGCAGTTCTCAGCTCATCACGAACTGTATTGTGACTGCAGTTCCCTCCCGGTTCCGGAAATCGCGTCGTCTGACCATACTTCCTGCACTTTTCAACTCAAAGAAGGGCATGGAATTATCTCCGGTATGACTTACTCTCGGAGAAAACCGATGTTAGCTAATGATTTTATCAAAAGGGATTTTAACGTTGAGGGTTGGCACTTTGTATTTCGATAGGGGAACGATATGACTGGCAATCTTGAAACAATGCTCTCTTTCAATGGAGTAATAAAATATGTAGGGATATTGAGAATGCATTACAAGTTCTTCTGGAACACAAAAGATAGAATATAAAAAAATATTTCTGTATAGGAATCACAGTAATAAAATTGAATCGCAATTTTAAAATTGCATTTATTGTTTCTTCATAAAATATGCTTTAAGCGTTATTTTAAAACACACACAAACACACACACACACACACACACAAACACACACACACAAACACACACACACACACAAATACACACACAAACACACACACACACAAACACACACACACAAACACACACACACAAACACACAAAAACACAAAAACACAAAAAACACACACACATACACACACACACACACACTTTATGTGGCTTTTATGTCTCTAACGACCGTTTACATTTTACTCCCACGCGTACTTTAAGAAATTATTATATAAACGTTTAGAAGACTATACCTTTCTTTTTTGGTTTTCTACCTTACTAATTTTTACATTTTGTAAGTTTTAATTTCATTAAATATTCAGAACAGTAAATAAAAAGTAAACCTGATATAAATGGAAATTGAAGAAAAATATGGGGACTGAGCCCTTAAGCTCTCCTGACAACAGCAACGCCAAATTCCGAAAATGTATGGCCTGAAGGGGGCACGGAAGTGCTAAAAGTGGTTTTCTAAACTACTAAATCTAGGGCCCTCAACTTTTTGTACATATATTACTAGTAAGTAAGGAAGTGTGTGTACCAGCTTTTATTCCAATACGTAACTCCATTCTTGATATATGAATTAATTTATGCAATTTTATTACCTAAAATCAAAATCTATCTTCTTTGACAGATATTGCACAATAGATGTCATTTTGTTACAGTTAAACTCCTTAATATCTTGATTACAAATTGACATATCGGATTCCTGAAATTCTGCATAGTATTTTGTAAAAATTATTTCATGTGTCAAGGGAAAAAAAATCCAAAAATCAGTGCTTGATTATAGTAATTATTTTTTAAAAATTAAACCATGAACAATATAAAAGTTCCGATAATGCAGATATTTGTACAGCTTTTGAAGTGTTTTGTGTACAATTTTCAGAGCTCTAGATGTAATTTTGTGGGAGAAGATAGATTTTGAATGTGGAAAAATAAAGAAACTGAACTTGAGAAAAATGGCCTTAAAGTTTGGCATGCAGTTTACATAAAAAACATTTAATTTCTTTTATTAGAAAGCTCCAGTACTGTAACTTTCAACATCTTAGCTCCTAGTAGCCTCTTGAGCCTTAGGCTTTAGATTTATTACTGAAAAAGCAGTCCATTTTCACATTCCACTTCTAATTGAGAAGCAAAACCACAGGTGTGAAGCATCTCCAGGTTCAGAATTTTTGAAAAAAATGTGGGCATGCTAAAACTTTTACCAATTCTTTCAAGTAGCCAAAATCTAAAATAATATATTTGCTCTCACCTACATCCTCCTCTGGTATATAGGTACTGCATTGCAACTCCAATTTAGAAATGCTTATGTTTTTCTTTTGCAGTGCTACAGGCTAAGTTACTTCCTGATTTACTTCAACTGAAATATCTGTCTTCCCCATCTGCTCTTATTCATTAATTTACACAAAGCTGCTCTACCACTCTTTATCATTGGCATTCTAAAACAGTAAAATAATGCAGTACCATAAAAAAGAATATATGTAGGTACCTTAACCTCTTTAATTTCACAATGCATAATTGTTCTAGTTAAGTTTACTGAGATATATTTGTATCACAACTTACGGTGTAATTTTAGGGATAAATGGACACTGGGTTATAATAAATATAATACAGAGAGGAGAAAACTTAACAGTAATAACTTTAAACGCCAAGTATTACTTCTAAAACACTATAACAACACAAGAAAACGCAAGCAAACAGTTCGCGTCATTACACAGGAAGTATATCAAGGAAACGACTAAAAACGTCCGGGAAAATTACTTCCAGCTAGGGGATTCATATGAGAGCTTATTAGGCTATGGTGGCTTAATGGTATTTTAACGCGTATTTTAAAATCAAATAGTTCGTAAGTTCTCTGCATTCAAACATGTGGGAGTGCCATTTAAAGCATGGACAGGCATTTAACTAGCGTAGAGCTTTAAAAATGGCGTCTAAAGCAGGTGTTGCGTTTGCCGGGCATGAAACTTTTTAAACACATAAATTAAATTATGGTGCATATTTTGCAACAAAACGAAAAATCCATTTTTCCCACGAAAATGACTAAAACAGCACTTCTGTCCCCTTTTAAACAGTTGCGCGTGCGGCTAATCTCGGAAACCACTTAACCCATTTGGATAGTTCTTTCTCAGTTAGAAAGCAATGTTAATCCAAAAGTACATTAGCTATAATTCTTATCGAAAATAACTAAAACATAGTTACAAGGCATGGATATTAGGATACGAATATATTAAATTCATAGAAGAATATGCTTGGGAAAGAATGTGGCGTTGAGAACCATAAGGGCCCAAAGCACAGAAACATAGTTTCGAGAAAAATATGTGTTTGTTAAAATCAGCATTTCCAAGAATGCGAATCACTTGAGAATGTGAAGTGAAGAGTAAATTATTTTGACAACACTAGATGAAAATTGAATAGCGCAGAGAAAAGAAAAATATACTCTATGCTCTGGGCTCTTATGTAACTCAATATTAGGAAAACTTGACGAGACAGCTTGTGAATGTTCCATTAAATCAAAGAGAGCTTAAAGCAAAGCTGCAGCTGTTGACCACAAGGAGCATGCATACGTGCTAAAACCTCAAAATCGGCGATGTTATGCTTTATTCCCTTATGATCCTAAGCAGCTCAAATATGTTTGACTAGAGTGCTTAAACTAGAAAACAGTTTTTTTTCTGTTTATAGTCGCTAACTACTTGGTCATATTGGGACTGTACAAAAATTAATTACGTAATATCTCTGTTAAAACAATAATACATCCTGATACAAAGTTTAAAAAGTTATATGAATATAACATTGGCTTAATATATAACACTAAATATAACATTGGATAATTTATAAAATTGTTTGGTGGGTTTACAATAAAGTGGAATATTAACAACAGTACACTATTGAGAACAATGATTCACTAAAACTACAACTGAAATAATGAAGCGTCTTTTGTAAATTGTACAATGTTACTGATCATTTTAGGATCATTAAGTACAATAGAATCATCACATGGAAGATTGTTCTTCGTCCATCATTTTGTGGATTTGGCACATTTAGTGATGATGTGTACAGTTGTTAAACTGACACACCTCACATATGGGGTTTGGATCCTGGGATATGATGTGTGATTCTGCAATGACCAATTCCTAGTCTAGTTAAAGCCACTTGTTCTTTACGTTTCTGTTGTTTATGAGGAGGTCTTAATATTCCGTAGTCATTATATCATGCAGTTTTCAATTTGAGTTGTTACACCACTGATTTTCCCAGTTTCTTCTGATGTAATTTTTAATATAGACAATAATCTCATTTTGTTATGCTTGAAATTGTTTCATTTGAAGGTAACTGGTTGCTTCTCGGGCTGCTGCATCGGCTAGTTCATTGCTATTAAGTTGTCTATGTGAAGGTATCCACGAAATGTTAATCTGTTTGCCTGAGTTGATAGCTTCATTGGATAAGGTGTGTATTTCTTGAACCAATGCATTTTTCATCCTTAATGGCTAGAATTGCACTCTCTGAGTCAGTAATTATCAAAAAGGAGTTAGAATTTTCGGATTCTAAAATGAATTGCAAACTGTCTTTTATGGCGAGTAACTCGAGCAAATAGAGAAGTGATCAGGTAGTTTGTGTAATACTGTGTGTTCAGGGTAAACAATTGCACAGCCGCATTTTCCATCAATAATAGAACCATCGGATTATATATGTAAATCATTCCGATGAAGCTCTTGAAATGCCAGGAAAAGTTGATTATAGGTAGAATTAGTAGGTTCACATTTGATGTCAGAGAGCATCTATAAGTGAAAGACTGGTAATGAAAGCTTCCAAGGCGGTATTTGGTGAAATACTTTCCTTGCCGAAATTGTAGGTTCTTTAAGGTTAAGGCAATGAACATAGCTAGATACTCTTTCATAGAAAGTAGTATGGCTATGATGCCGATTTGTGGGAGTATTAAAGCGTTTTTTTTAATTTGCTCCAATATTCTGGTTTCCTGCTTGTTTGAACGCATATATTAAACTTAGTTGAATTCTTTTCATAGGACCTGTGCAGAAAGCTCCTAAAATAAGCCGTGGGACTGTAGTCTGTATTGAGTCGAACATTTTGAGAGCAGTAGAGGAGGCTGAGTTGTATATTATGACTGAATAGTCTCGATCTGATCGTAGTTTTGTAAGTAGATAATAAAACGTTTGAGTCTGCACCCCAGTTTTTTGCTGCTAAAACTTTTAGGATACGTAATGTCCTAATACAGTCTGATTTTAGATTTTTAATATCAGGAATCCATGTCAGTTTGTTGTCCAAAAGTAATCCCAGGAGTTTTAGTGTCTTAACAACTTCAATAATATTACCTCCCATATAGATCTTGAGAACTTGAATCCTGTTAAATATAACCATTCCTGTATGCATTCATTGTAGTTTGACGAATTTCTTGGGTAATAGTTAGATTTTTTACTATGCAGTAGATTGTTAAATCGTCCGCGAATAAATTAGCTTTGGCTGGTAGCTTTATATGAGATGTAATGACATTGATAGCTACAAGGAAAAGCAAAACACTGAGCAAAGATCCTTGAGTAATCCATTTTGAATATCCTGAATTTCAGAGTAAGTTTCATTGGCCAGCACTTGGAATTGTCTTTCTTTTTAGGAAATTGCTCACATACATATGCATTTTTCCAGTGATCTGGTTTTGAGATTTGAATTGAATTCGAACTTTTAAACCTTTTTTTCCAAACCATGTCGTACGCTTTTTCGATATCTAAACTGATCATTTTACAGTGCTGGGAATTTTTAAAACCTTCAATAATTTCTTTTTCGATAGTAATGAAACTATCCATTGTTGAATGTCCTTGTCGAAATCCACGTTGATCTTTGTTGAAGAAGTATTTTGTTTCAAGAGTCCATCGAAGTCGTTTACTTATTACTTTCTCTAATACTTTACTCAAAGTACAAATTAGAGTAATTGGACGATAGCTCTCTGGTTTAGAAGGGTCACCATTGGGTTTAAGAATAGGAATTACTGTTGCTTTTCTCCAATAAGTAGTAAATACTTTGCTGTTCCATATAAAATTATATAGGTCTTGTACGTACAGAATGCAATTGTTTGGAAGATGTTTCAAGATCTCATAAGGTATTCCATCAGGTCCACAGGATTTAGATTTATATTCACTTAGTGCATCCGTAATTTCAGTGAGAGTGTTATTTCACTCTCGTAGTCCTGTTGGTCAGTGGAGGAGGGAAGATCTATATTCATGGTTTCACTTTGAAATCTTTGTTTAAATTTAAGGAACTTGGTGTTGTAATTTGAATTACTGGAAAGGGCCGCAAATGTATGACTTAAATTGTCTGATATTTGTTTATTATCACTCACCATTTTATCTGATCCTTTGTTTCGTAGGAGTGTTGGGTACATTTATTTTACTAATTTTTTCCAAATCTGTCCTAGAGGTGTTTGCCGATTCAATGAGGATACAAAATCTAACCATGATTTGCGTTTGCTTTCTTTTATTTTTCTGCGTGCCAAAGTTCGCAATTTTTATACTGAATTTTGTTTTCGGTAGCTGGGTGTTTTTTAAAGCTAAAATATGATTTATTTTTGTTCTGAATTGAATTTTTATATTCAACATTCCATGATGGAATCCTTCGTTTGTAAAACAGGCCTATATTGTTTTTGAGATGGTGATGTTAGCAACTTCTATTATCATTTCTGTGAAATGTTTGACAATATTGTTGATGTTTGAGTATTCTTGAATCAATGGTAAAGATGACGTAGCTTGGTTAATTAGGGCTTTAAATTTCGCCCAATCAGCTCTTCCAATTATCCACATTGGCTGTTTTATGAATTCAGAGGTTTCATTGTCCATGCTAATAATGATGGGAAAATGATCGCTGCCATAAACAACATTATAAACTGACTACTAAATAGATGTGCATTGCTGGGATAAGTTATTGACAAGTCAGTACTACTAAAGGAGTCGTGAGCAAGGTCCAAGTGAGTAGCTTGAGAAGAATTAAGGAATATTAAGTTTTATTCTAATAATATAGATTCAATAAGTTTGCCTCTTTAGTCAGATTTCTTACAACCCCATAGTACATTGTGATTTAGTCACCCAGGAGTAAGGAAGAATTAGGTAATTGGTTTATTATATTTTAAAGGTCTTCAAGTATAAGCTTATAACTGCTAGGTAAGTATACATTACATATACAGGAAGAAGTTGACATTATTACTTTTACTGCTACTGTGTAAGGGGGAGTAGTTAATGGTATTTCTTTATGAATTATGTTATCTTTTATGAAGGTAGCTACTCCACCACTGAGTGGCGTGAATTGCTGTTGCTCTGTTATAATAAATTGAATATCCAGGTATGTTTGGTATGAACTGGTCACTAAAGTTGATTTCCTGGAAACAAATTACAATTGGCAGGTGATTTTTAATCAAAATGTTCAAATATTCATGTTGCACACAAAAGTCTCGGAGACTCCATTGTAGTATTGGTGAGATATATAAAAGTTAAATAAGAAGACAAACAAGGAACTAGGTAGAATTAAATTAAGTTCCAAGAGCTTCTGGTATTCTAAATTTGTTAATTTCTAGACCTAGCTTCTTTGCAATACATGTGAACCGATTCTTAATTCCTTTATTTATCAGAGGTGGGTAGACATTTTAATAGTGTCCAAAAGACTTTCCAGATTATCTGTATAATCGAGGGCAATGGAAACTATATCTGATGTTCCTTTTGAGTTTTCTACAAATCTCTTGAGCTGTTGAAAGTCCAAATTGTAATTTTCTGGGCTTTCTTCCATTAATCTTCTAACGGGAGAGAGCTGACTGTCTAGCGTTGCTGTAGAGTCTGTTTTAGTTTTCTTATGTGTAAGTTGGATCTTCTATGGTTTTGTATTGCTTAAAAACAGTTCTTGTTATCCTCCCAAAAATTTATGTAAAATAAAACTAATATCGCTTACATTTTATTTCAAGCAATATTTAGATATGTTACGATTTAACAAATGAAGAAGCAGAGCACGCACCAAAACAATACACAATCTAATTTACGTATTATAGTGTGTTATTTATGTCATAATTATGCTAAACTTTTTAATAATAATCTTTGTAAACTGTGGAACTTCACTAAGGTTTTGAGAACCTCCCACCAACCCGAAATAGCTTTAAAAACAGCAGTTTACTTCATTTTTTTCTGATAAACAACTAATACTATTATTTAACTATTATCAGTAAAATGTGTATCTTGAGAGTTCTCTTCAATGTCTGTAAAATTTTCATTGTAAATTAATTTTATATTAGTAAACCATAAAAGCTCATTCATATATATTCATTTTTTCTATTTTTAGAAGCAGTTTCAAAATATTTTATATCTAAGATTTCCAAAATTAACATTTATACATTTTATATGATTCTTATTTTTAGCTCGCATATATTCTTTACCAAGATAAACTCACAATTGTGATTCGTTTTGTGTGTTACACGTGTAACCAAGTTCAAGTTATTTAACCTAAGAGTATTTCCTTGCCACAAAGTTATGGTGACTAATGTAAGGTGGATAGAAGATTCATATACATATATGGAATAAGGTGAAGTTGAAATAGGCAGAGTGAGTCACTTGAGTGTGACACAGAAGTTTCTTTGTTATTATTAGTGTTTTCTCATCCGCATTCGAATCCGGGTTAGGTCAACAGCCTGTTTGAGGTCTATAAATGGTTTAGGGTTTGCATCAGTCCATAAAATACATATTATGAAACTGAACACCGAGATTATTTGAACACTAATTTCCATCTATATTAAATCTACTTCAAAGTCCACCCATTGTATTGCTTTTAATAAATATTATACTCTATAAATTTTGAAATTTAATGGGAACATGTAAAACAAAAAGACAAGTATCACACTAGAAACAGTTATTTTAGATTTAATTTTATTTAAAATTATTTGTGATTGTTGTGGATAGGGAAAGAGGTTAAAGATAATTGGAATTGTGAAAGTGATCAGATAGATAGAAGAAAATGGAACTGGACATTAATCGTGATTTTAATAACAATATTATCGTAAATTTTAAAGAAATACTATTTTAATGTTAGATAAATAATATAAATAACCCATGGTGCGACAGCCCTTAGAGGGCCAAAGCCTACCAACCCGACTGCCCCTCACGCCCACTTACGCACGGCAGAGGTGGATGATCATCCAACCGATACGGGGAGGAGATGTGGTCAGCATCTCGGCATCCCCCAGCCGGAATGTTGGTTTCCGTGACCTGGGCCGCTTACCTAGCGTAAGCTCCTCACTTTCCTAACGATGCTGAGTGGGCACCGGTACTATACCCGAGACCTAAAATCCTTACCACATGGGTGGAATCGAACCCGGGCCGCTTTCCGTGGCTAGGGACCAAGGCATGCTGCTTTAGCCCGCTACGCCACGGCGCAGGACTTTAATGTTAAATAGTGTGAAAAATTACTTAAAAGAAAAATTTTAAAATATATTATTAAATATTACAACGAACATCTTATAATGGGATGTGACGTGAACCAATACTGAGTTGTCATAGCAACGGCAGGACCAATAACTTGAAATTAGAAGCAAGCCTTCTTCTGTATTTAGCCGCCATAGAGATCGGACGTATGTGTTAGTCCGTATATCTGCAGTAAGGACGCCGTGGAGAAAACATTGTATAAGTAACACAGTTGCTAACTTATTTTAGTCATGCCTAAGGTTTATGTAGTTAGATTGAGTAATCTTGAATAAAATTTATTTTGAAAGTTCATTCAAGATTGTTCAGAATTACAAATCGAATTGAAAGATACCTATATACTGACTGCAGAACGTGTGCCATTGCATGTAGAATTGCCTTTAAAATACGTGATATCCACGTTTACAAAAGTGATTATTTGTTCAGTGTTTCTAAGAGTTGTTTTAAATGGGATACTTAAATTAAAATGTAATTTTGGAAAAGAAAATCATAAGAATTATTTAATTGCCTACAAATCCATCATCGCTTTTCATCCACGACCACACCCTGAAAAATAGATCTTCATGCTAACACGAGAGCAGCTGTGGTAAGTTTCAGAATCCATCGCAACTGGGAACATCGGGTCCAGCTTCGAGATAATCAACGACCAATGCCTCATTTGAAACAATTCCGTTTCACGCTTATAGCTGTGGAACATCTTAACTGACAAATTTTATTTTAGAATTAGCATTGTTAAACATAACTGTACTATCAAACAAAGCTTGATTTGATTTTCCCACTCAAATTTAAAATTTGCTCATTGGGAAAACTAATATTTACTCCACGGGATAAATTTTAACTAAGTCTGGAGATCTTAATAAGCCCAATTCACTTCCTAGTCCAAAAGAGAGTTTGGTGTATGGAGCGATACCGTATCCATTTGTTTCTATTAGAAAAACTGTTACCATCATGATGCGTCATTCCTTATAATAATATCCCGGACATAAATTGTCCTCCAATTTGGTTAACTATTAGGTCATGATGAGACAAAAAAGCCTTACCATAATTAAAGAATTCATTGTGTATTTTTGTGGGTAGCATTAAGGGAGAGATGCGTGAAGATTACATGAGTGCTGCTGTGGTTAATACTGCACTGATATGGAGAGATCCTTTGGAATCATTGGAAATGTGTATATTGAAAGGAATAGAAAATCTAAAATGCATAAACATAGTAGTTGATTTAGCTATTTTGGAAATAGTAAGCAAACGAAGAAGAATACTGCAACTGATAAGGAAAATAAATTGTAAAGTGTTTCGAGATAGAAGAAAATATAGCTATTAGATAACAATAAGAAGATAAATGGTTCAAAAATTTTCCATTTCTAACTTCTGTATTATATTTATATCATTTTTGTTGCTTTTACACATATATACACAATACACACATACATCCGAGAGGGGACTCGAACTGCTGCGGAACGCCATGACCACAAGGGCCAGCGCATTCGGAACAAAAAGGTATCATTTTCACGTTATGTTTAAACAAAACTGCTGTAAATTTATGCCGAAATTATTAAATATCTAACATAATTATGCTTATTAGCCCTTAATATACTTATCTGAGCTCTTGAGGGGTGATTCTTCAAGTAAGGTGTATTTTCACCTAAATTTCTAACTCATTTTAATCATGCCTGCGGTTTATGTGGCTAGATTAAGACATCTTGAATAAAATTCAAGATCATTCGTTCGAATTACAAATCTAATTGAGACAATTAACACTTACTACAGAACGTATCCACTAACAAAGAGTTAATTTTCTAAAGTACAAACTCCATCCCTCCAAATCTCGGGAAAGAACACATTCACAGAGAAGCACACATGCACATTTAAAGATACACAAACAGAGGGACGCCAAGATGGAACGAGAACTAAAATGTACGTTGTTTATTTATCTTGTTTCCTGCTTCATTGATTCCGGCCTATCCTTATTCCCTTCTTTTTCTGTTCTTTGTGAGGGATAGCACAGCAGTGCGAGCAGTGGGAGACAGAGAAACGAGAAAATGTTTGATGTGGAACACACACACAGCATTTTCTTAACATTACCAACTCATATATACTACTTTCTTACCCAGTGTTACAAGGATACAATGTTTAAGTACAGTTGAAAATAAGAACATGGGGTAGTTTTAGAAAGAAGCGAGTAGTCTATCACTTAGCTGAAAGTTAAAGTTTAACTACTCATGATTTTGTCCAGACAATTAAGGGCTAGCCGACTAAAGTCAATTTCTTGGAGCCATAATTATAATGTAAGACACTCTTGTTCTTTTGTTTTATATTCATAAGTTCAAAAGCAAGGGTAAGGGTACTTAATGACAAATTAAAGAGTCATAAGATGGTTGATGAACTTCTTAAAATATTTAAGGCAAGCTGTCGTTTCTATCATAGTACAATGTTTCGCCCAGACATTGCACCCAAACGGTGCAGTTATTAAAGAATGCATTTTCTTTTAAATCGTATGGTGATGTATAACTTTTCCCACTTCCTACAGAATAAGGTATTATAGAATCAAAGTCTATATACAAGGCATAAAAATGAGATGCGTTATTTTTGAATAGCCTACACCTTTCGCTAGCATATAAACTAAGTGTCCAAAATACTGCATACTTCTGAAGTGATGTACTGTCTGCCCAGGACAAGAAGGCAACATAGTGGAATGTGTAACGTAATTAATCACTTTTGCTGTCCTTATGCTCGCCTTCCGAGTATGACAAGGATGCTAGGTTTGTTTAAAATACGCAAGTGTTGTCACATAACTTACCAACACATAATATCTATCCTATATTAGAGCTGGTAACTTGGGTGACTCATTTGCACTCTCATACACTCATTCCCTAGTAAACAGATCAACTAACAATTGGATTAACAGTTCAAAATCCCTCTCCCCACATTCGTCTCTTGCCTTCTTGTGGTAGGCAGACGTAGATCTGAGTGTACGATGCTGAAAATAAGAATAGAATAGTTTATAAGGTAATCTTTGATTCTGTCACGTGCATGGTCGAGGAACGCCTAGGGAAATACAACATTTTAGAACTTTATTATTTGACGCTTCTTTCCTGTGTCCTGACTTGCTTGCAGACTTTCCAAAGTATCTAATGTCCTTCTCTCCGCTGACCCTTGAGAATAGCGTAATGCGATATTTCACATCACATCAGCATAAGGCATTAATTTTCTATCTGCTCATTTCGATCACGGATAAGTAACCGGATGCTAACTTGCATTCTGCGTCAGTCAAAAGGTTCCAAGACCCCATGGGAATGCTTGCGTTTGCTTGGCATATGCCTGCGAAGCTTTTGACGTCGGGTTTACCTTTCTTGATACTAGCAACGCCATGTTGGAAGAAACGGTATTTAACGGCAGTTCATTTCGGCAGCCGCATTCTAGTTGGGGTTCTTCCGGGGAACAAGCTTGATCTTAGAAACCAGGGTCGTCATGGCTTCTAATGGTGGCTCATCTGCACGCATCCTCGACCAACATGGCACTCATCTCCAAGGTAAGCTCGCATGAGGCTTTGTATAAGTATGTAATTGTTGTCACAATTTCTCCTCTTTTTTGTACTTCAACAGTAATAGTTGCCTGGTCATATTACGGAACTAAGTGCTGTCTCTACTTTGCTCTACATTTCCCTCTGCCATCTGGCTCCCACATCCTTTCAACTACGTCCCCAGTTACAAAGTAGTCACCCAAGTTATACTACTTAACCTAACAATATTCATCAAGTCGTTTAGTTGAAATACAAACTTTTCTCACCTGGTCGACCAATCGCGTAGTTTAGTATGTAAGGAACTGAAAATAAAAAGGTATATTTTAAGGCCATTTTAAAAGAAACATACTTTAATTTGATGTGCAGAATAAAAAGCACTAAAGGTGAGTTTGCACAGACCATTGGTATCACAAGTTTTCCTCCGAGTTTGTGAAAATATTTATTTTAGGGTTTTGCAAATGTTAATGATCCAAAATGTGCCCCACCATTAATAAAGTATGATGTTCCGAATTTTTGCAACGTCTACATTAAACGTAGTGTAAACATGTTCTAGTTGAATTTTTTACCTCAATTTCTATCCTCTCAGATTACCCACAGTATATGTTTGAGAAATTACAGCAATGTGCGTAGAACGGCTTTAGTTACAAACTACATATGTGCGGAAACAAGGTTCAAATGTTTGTCTTATGAGGGTTCATATGAAAGAGAAGCGCAAATAAAAGTCGCATACTTTCAAAATGTTCTCCAAGATCACGTACTCCTAGGAGAGAAAATGTTATACTTGTTGATAAAGAGCGAAGCTCCATTCTCCACAACTTTCTTACTTCTCCCTCCCCTTTTATACAACTCAAGCAATTTGATTGGTTATTTCCCACGTTGTTCCAAAAGATGGCCTTGTTAGTTTGGCATTGATTAGTAACTAAGTTAATTTTTATATTAATAAGACTGAAGAAGATATTACTTAACGATGCTTTTAGTTTACTTGGACCACATTAGCACATTGATATTACTGTGCGACAATAATAATAATAATAATAATAATAATAATAATAATAATAATAATAATAATAATAATAATAATAATAATAATAATAATAATAATAATAATAATAATAATAATAATAATAATAATAATAATAATAATAATAATAATAATAATAATAATAATAATAATAATAATAATAATAATAATAATAATAATAATAATAATAATAATAATAATAATAATAATAATAATAATAATAATAATAATAATAATAATAATAATAATAATAATAATAATAATAATAATAATAATAATAATAATAATAATAATAATAATAATAATAATAATAATAATAATAATAATAATAATAATAATAATAATAATAATAATAATAATAATAATAATAATAATAATAATAATAATAATAATAATAATAATAATAATAATAATAATAATAATAATAATAATAATAATAATAATAATAATAATAATAATAATAATAATAATAATAATAATAATAATAATAATAATAATAATAATAATAATAATAATAATAATAATAATAATAATAATAATAATAATAATAATAATAATAATAATAATAATAATAATAATAATAATAATAATAATAATAATAATAATAATAATAATAATAATAATAATAACAAATAATAAAATAATTAATAATAGCAATAATAATAAATAATAAAATATTAATAATAATAGCAATAATAATAGATTCCATATAACCTAAAATTATAGTTTTCTACCGACCAAAATAATAGGGACAGAAGAAGAATCTTATCCAGTTAGTAGAACAAGTTTTAACATAAAATTGAGGCAGATTAGACGACCTAGTTCTTGTGGAATAGCAACTAAAATAATAATAATAGTGCATTAGTATTAATCATATATAAGTTATTTTGTTTATATAGTTCAGCATACTTTAAATACTTTAGCTCATATTGTATGATGCATAAAAGAAATGGATTAAACAAAGTAGGGCTATAGAGTGCACTGATAGGCGTTCAAGGAATTTCGCCAAGTGGTGAGCTAAGGAGAGAGTAAATCAAAGAAAACTGAACTCTGAATTGTTGTCCTCAGATTGTAATGTGAGCAATGGCTTACATAGACGTAGTCAAGACATATCACACATAAATAAGAGAACGTGTGAGGAAAAGCCCCTTACTGCGGCACTTGGAAGATCAAATACTGTCAATGGAAGCAAAACTTCTGTCGTTGAGGAAATTACAATGGACGTTATGAAATAAGCTCATTTTAATGAAACTGACGAAAACATTCAAATAATATATTCATAGCGAGAATAATGCACACTTTTTATGCCTGCATATTATGACTCTTGTTATTTCAGCATTCTGTGTAATTAGTTATTACCCAACCACACCTTTATGATCTTACACTGGGATAGTTACTTACAGGAATCAAAGCAGATTTTATCAGAGATTGCTCAACGCTCTTTCGTTTCACTACATACTCACTTTTTCTTTAACTTTTAGATGTTGTTTAAATAAGTAGACCTCTACCAAAACTGAAATAAAATTCCTAAGCTTTTTATTTGCGTACATGGGCGGAAATCCTTCTGAAAATGATACAATCGTTTGTTATGAAACTTGCCATATAGCATACATATTTAAATGATATTCTAATTATTTTTACGAAGAGTGAGGTTCTGAAAGACAGAAAGTTCCAAAGTACTACTCTTATGTACATCAATCTTATAACAGTATTTTTCTGTCCATGACCAATTGGTTTAACCCTCGGATTGATTACTCACTTTTATATTTAAATTAAAATAGTTTCAGATATGTTCCGTACGTCGTAAAGCACATCTGCCTATAGTAAAAACTGAAAATCACAACATTTAATCCAGTTTGGAAGTAAGCTTGTCCAGCCTTATGTTGAGGTTCAGGGCACTATTAGTATCATAACCATAACAGTTACCAATTCACGTCTAATTTAACTAGCTAGGAAAGTCCATTAACAGATTTCAATAGCCCGAGGGGCAGATTCCACGTACAGACTACCGGGTGGCTTATCCACAAGCCTTTGTAATGGCCGAAAATGAATACAGTGTTTCAAATCTTCCGCAATGTCCACCTGCACTAAGTGGTTGTTAATTGCCAGTTGAAATCAGAAATTAATTATTAAACTATTACGGAGAAAATACATACATAGTGTTCATAATGCAATATACCACTTCAGCTCTGTTAAGTGTAACAAATGTGTCTTACTGAATCAGCATCATGCACTTCTTTTACCCGTTTTCAGCTTCAATAAATTGCTGAAGAGGTAATTATTATTTGAATGTAGTAAATATTGACAAATACATATTTCATAGTTTGACGGACTAAACTATCTTAGTGCACCGCCATTAAATTTGTGAGTTGGTGACCACGCCGACAGCAAACCAATTTTCTAAAAATCTCGAAGAACCTTTGTAAATTAAAAATATTACTAAAAGCACACAAACGCATTTGACGATCTCTTGGATGTAACATTTTAAGATCATTATAATTTGAAATTATTCTAAGAGATTTTCAAAGCTGTTTTTTTCTTCGAAAAACTCGTTACAATTGATACCGAAATTAAGAATTGCAATGAGTAAAGGATCGTAATGGATTTTAAAGGAGTATTGTATATTTGTTACGACGAACAGGTGCAGTTGGTTGAGTCGTGTAACAAGACATGGGAGAAACAGAATTCTAAGGGATAATACTTGACTTTGTTTGAAAAGGTATTCTTCGGACTCTTAATAATGGCATGGCAGAGACTAATAATCACAATGGACAAAATAGTCACAAAGGGAATCTTTGTGTGAAAAGAGGGCTTCCAGAAGTGAAAGTTACACACCCACACGCAGCTATGCCCAGTAAGGAGGGACAGTTGGTGGGTTGGAGCCGATTATGAAAGTCATCGCTTCTGTGTTGGTCGAGGGCAGACCAGAAGCGATCAGAGAAGATATTTGTCGGTTCATATGTACGTGAAGAACGAATTATGTTTTATCGAGTAATAAGCATTTCACATACAGTAACTCTAAACAGTGATATATTGGTAACCCTTGATCGGCAACTTCAAGTTCGATGTACTGATAAAAAGAAGCAGTCAGTAAATCAGTTTGAAACACATTCCAGTGTCATTAAAACTATCCTTCTCATACATACTCACGCATACCCTGAGATAAATCTCATTGCTCAACCCTGAGCTACCCTTTATCAAAACTGTAGTGTCAACGCGGAACTGTGCTCCATCTTCTTGCTGCTTCAAACTAGCGCTAACGTGGAACTGTGCGCCACCATCTCCATTGCTGCTTCACAATATTGTGCGATGCTTTCATATGATAATAAATTTAAACGATTTATTATACAGGTTTGGTTGTTACTCTTAAAAAATAACAACATGCAATTCCTGATTAGTGCTGCATGAATAAATCGCAAGTAAATATTAATGATTAAAGAGAAAGTCAAAATTATTTAAATGGCAAAATTCAAATTAAATATGTTTATATGTCATGTCTAGAGCAATAAATGTATCAAAAATTGAAACATATAATATAGTTCATGCATATACATGCAATAAAATAGATCAAACGTGTAGTTAGGTTAGCTTACCAGTCCCGAATGCAGGATATTCAACTTTTCGTGTGGACAGTATGAAAGGAGAGTGGATCAGAAAAATGACGATTGTGCTAGCTTATAATTTGAACGTAGCGGTACTCGAGCTCCTACATTATCATGTAGGCAAATGCTCTCTTATTGCATAGAACAATTCAAGAGCATAAAGCGTTCCATGATCCTGTTTTTCCTTGACTTCAAAGTGAATGAAAATGGATTTCACAAAGAAGTTAGTTAAAATTAGACGGAGTCAAACTTGCGTCCTGATCAAGCATTTACATTTAGAATTATATTTGAAATGGCTGTCTACTAGTTAAGATAAAAATGGCCACCAATAAAAGTCTATATACACATATTCTCATACATTTCTGTGGTAATTCGGACGAAACAGCAGCAAATGTTAGTTTTTTCCTTCTTCTCAGATTAACTGCTACCAGGGAGTGGATAGGGTGACCTCCCTTATTGCGGTTAACCATTAAGGGAATTACATTCCCTCTCCTCTTTCCAGGGGATAGAAAAATAAAATTAATGGTCAGTTGGCAGGAGGATGGTTAACTAACTGGACCCGTAGTCTTCGGCAATCTGGTGTAGTTGCCCGGTCGGTCCAGGGGGCGGAGGATAAATGTCTTGTACTGAACGGGGCAGAAGAATTGTTTATCAACAAAGTCACATTTCCTCACTCTTTAGTTTTAAGCACAACCGCAAGAGATAGCAGTTTTATTGCGCGTTAAAACTACAGTGCATGCACTCGTAAAGTACTGCGCAGGCTGTTCCCACAAAAAGAAATGGTACTTTTTTATGTTCTTAAATACAACTGAAAGGACAATAACTAGCAGAGGCATTCTAACATTACTGCATTGTGATCCGTTATATTACAACAAAACTATGTTTTACAAGAGCAATACACAGCTTTTTATTTTAAATCAAGATGCCTATATCTACAAATGTGGGGCTATCAAGTCCTCTAAATCATGTCTTTCAAACAGAATGGTTATCAAACTTTCCCGTAGTACACATATTTCGCTATTTCTAGAGTACCTTTAAGGACATTTCAGCCAACTCATCGTCTTATACGAGTAACTTAAATAACCTTATGTGCAGTTTTCCCTGATGAGTTCAACTGTAACAGACATCCATATTGTGAAGATCTAACCATGGATGGTAATGGATGATGATATCACATGACCAGACATTGCACGGAGGGATAACTTTTAAGGCAGCATTCACATGCTTTGCGGAGAGGTTGGGATTTTATTTATAAGGGTTCAATTATATCACAAAATATTGAAACAACAATTTAGACATGAACTGTTACTACAATAATGGAAAATACACAAGTGGCCACATAGCCATTACCTGTGCTACAAGCAGCGGACCTACGTCCGTCCTGGTCAATAGTAACCACACGAGAGAGAACACTTCCTTGTACAAGCTTCACTAGAGAGGAAGAGGTCATGTGACATGACGTTACAAGCACAACTCCAAGCAAATGATGACCCAACATATTATTTGAATTAGTCACTTGTGACAATACACACAAAACAATTAAGGTGGTTAGACGTGAGGAGAGATTGCAGTAGAGTTCGGGACCCCTAATAGCTAGAGAATGAAACTCCTTGGTGGCGGCTCGTGTAATTGGCTCGCATTCTCCTTCAGGCTCACACATTCCCTTGAGAGAACCGGAGACCTCCCCGATTTGGATGAAGAGCATTTACAGAGAGCAAACCCCTATAAAGTACGCCGAAACTTCTACCGACACCTACAATCTTGAAACACGGAACTAGAGTAACATTGAAGCATAAATGACAAGGAAGGTGAATTAGAGGGACAGGAGGGTCAGGTGTTATAATTAGCGTTACCAGTATTCAACTAATGATTCAGAGAAAACCCTGAAAACACCGTGAATCAGGAAGGTCGGCCATAGGAATTGAACGCACCAACAGACACAACTGGTGAACCAGGGTACTGGAAATATACCTTCCGTCTTAGCCTGTATGATCAACAAATAAAAATAACTGCACAACATATTGTCCAACGTGATACAGAAATAAATAAATGAAGTTGGTGCTTCAAATTATAGCTTATTCAGAGGCAATAATAGTGAACATTTTTCAGTAGTAATGTATGTGCCTGGTTCGCGATATCTAAGGCATTGTTAGTCATTATGAGATGATTAGCTGATCGGAGAGCTACTAAACAGGTGTCTCTCCAATCACTGCAGGGGCTTCTATTAGGACGTACCGAAAACCCAAATATTCAAAGATGTTTCCTTATCCGCACACAGCGCGACCCTCCTTAACGCAGCACTAGTTTTATAATTGTACGAAATGAGCTATGTATATTTAAGAGAGTATTTCTATAAAAAAAATTACATCTTGGTAACTACAGGGTGGCTCACGAAACGTCATACACTGAAATTGTGTAATAAATATGTTAATTGCGGGTTGACAACGCTGGAATGATGTGACAATTAGCCGTAGTACGTGCTTGGTTCAACAGATTGTCAATGTCGCGCATGCGTGATTCCACCGCTTCAGTTTAGTAAAATGGCGGACAAACTCCGGTTGACGCTAGAACAAAAAGTGAAAACTGCGTTGTTTTACGCGGAAACGAAGAGCGTAGCAAAGACGCACAATGTTTTCGTGTTCATTTTCGTAAGAGGTGGGTTCCCTGCAATCAGACAGTGTATAGGCTAACCACACAATGTGAAATTGACGGCCATATTTTTGAGCAAAAGCGACCTCGTGTCAACACAATCCGTACTCGAGAGAATACCGAGGCTGTGAGAGTGGCTTGGACACGAAGTCCCAGGAAATCCACAAGACGAACTTCGGCCAAAATGGGCATCTCACGTCGTTCGCTTCAAAGAATACTTGACGTGAAATTATTCCCATACAAAATGACAGTGTTGCACAAACTGACGGAACATGACAAGATTACAGCTTGCGACTTCGAATCTTGCAAATGATGATGCCGTAATTCAATACAGATGGTATTCTGATGAGGTTTACGTTTATTTGAACGGTAGCGTCAATAGTCAGAATATCAGATTTTAGGCACGAGAACCTCCTGGTGTTGTACACGAGATTGCAATTACGGAGAAAAAGATAGTGTAAGGGGTCCCATATCCAGCCATGAAATCATTGCATCAATCTTTTTCAATGGCACGATTAACAGTGCGCGCTACTTAGACATGTTGCTGAACAATTTTCTTCCGCAACTTTATGTAACAGGGTTACCAATGGAAACTCAATGGTTTATGCAAGTTGGAGCTTGTCTACATACAGCAAACGTTCTTCTGGATTTCCTGCACCAACATTTTGAACTCCGTGTGATGTCCCATCAATATCCTGAACGTTTTCAGGGTAGTTAAATATGGTCGCCACACAGCTCGGATATTAATCCCTGTGAATATTTCTTATGGGATATTTGAAGGAGACAGTCTACCGTAACAAACCACGCACTCTAATGCAGCTGCGAGCGGCTGTCACAAGCTTTTTTCAAGGAATAAGACATGTGTCGTAGAGTGGTCGGAAACGTCATAGTTCGTCTCGAAGAAGGTGATACGTCCACAAGGTGGATAATTGAACATATACTGCATGCTCACTGAGCATACACATTCTGATGATTCATGTAGAAAAGATAATATTGACATGCTTTGGTTTTTAAAGTTATATCAACAATTTTTAATGTATCAATTTCGTGCGCCATCCTGTACAATCTCTCATGTGAGAAACCAGATTATGGAAATAGTATTCGGGATATGGGGGGGATCTCTTACAAAGGACTATGTAGTCCGAACCCTAGACCGCGCTATTTCCTATGCAATATCTCCCATGGATACACTAACATTTGTGTCAGATTGACATGGTTTAAACACATGTGTCTAACACACATGTGTTTAAAAATCAAACTATCCAAATTTTTTCAACAGAGAAAGAGTATCAGGAAAACTTTGGCTAAATATTGCTCATGTATATCTATCGTTATTGAAGCTCTACAAAAACAAGGAAGATAAGAAGGTAACACGAGTGAACATCTGATCACAATGGAGGTCTTATAGTGTCTTAGCAAGTTTTAACTTGTGTCCGCTAGATAGCAGTTGTGCAGTAACAACCATTTTCAAGATTATTGCCCCTTCATATAGGCCACCAAACATACTGCTCACTATCTAGAAGTGTATATATTGGACAATGTGCAGCTTTGTACACAAAGCATAATATGGTATCTCTGAAATAAGTGAAAGTGATTAAACACATACAACAGAAAAACTGTAAACCTCTTTGCATGTTCCGAGAAGAAATGGTGAAAGGACAACTTAATCGCATTGCTTTTAAATTAGAAACATTAACGATATCTCCGAGAAGAGTTTTAAGACCTGCATTCGGAAATCACTGGGTTGAAATCCCATGGGCCGGCAAATCTCATTCTTTTGTTCGAAGTTTGCCACATTCGCCAAATTAAATATCGGATTGGATATTAAATATCAATAGCCAAAGTTACACCGTAACTACAAAACAATTATGAAACTTAGTTTAGATCTCAAACTGAATGTTCCGTCACTTTTCACAGGGAATATAAACAAAACTCTACTCCCAAATTCCCGGCCCGCATAGAACCAGAGAATCATTTGTCTGGCACCAAGGTCTCCGTCGCGATATAGTAGAGGTACAATGGCCGAGCTGTAAGGTCCATATGTGGATTCGTATGGAAGTTACCTCACTCTGAGGATGTATGACGAAACAAGATGTTATGGTATAGGGACTACACCTGTTCGCCACACATCAAGCCGTGAGGTATTTCCAGACAGATGTTACATAAAGCCACCTAGTTAAAGTAACGTAAAATATAAGAGGAGAAGTCTGTCTGATACTTGTAGTTCATAATAATTTATAAGCATCAATGTTAAATGTTTTAATTTTTAAAGCATAGTTACAGCAATAAACATAATAGTATCCAATTTTAACTTCGAAATTATTGTCTCACAAATCTGAATCTACTTCTCAGAGATTATTTGCCATATGCAATCTTTAAAAGTCACTAATTTACTTAAATACGAAGCATAGAGAAATTTGAGGTGCAGAAATTACCACAATTTCTTTACATATTTTCAGTTATCGAATATTCCAGTCCGGTTATTTATTATCAACCCTGGGTGATCTAAAGTAAAACAAAGGAACAAACACTTAGCACTTTACTTGTACGTTGCTTAATTCAACTATTTAAGGGAATCCCAATTTATAATTTGGATATGTTTAATACTAAGGACATTTATGAGACAACTTGTGTGTTTTAAACATTTCTTTTTGTTACAATAAGCTTTAGCGCACCTTTTGTAATTTACGTATTATAAAAACGGCAAAAATAATAAGTAAGAGGAGGCCCTCACACGCTGTAAGATTGTCTTTAACAATGCTAAATTGAAAATAAATGTCTGAGAATTAATTCGATTTACTTGTTGTAATTGCTAATAATTTCTAAAAGAACGGATCTTTCGTTTTATTTTATGCTACTTAAGAAACAAACGAAGTCCCTTAGCAGCAACTAAAATTAATAAAATGGCATGTATAGCACAGGGAAATAGGCTTCTGAAATTTATCAGCATATCTACAACAGGATAAGACTTCTGTTCCAACATTTTTGGCAAGTCATTATCTGTCTCACTGGGGAAAAGAGATCATGGTTGTTTAAATGATAAAATCGGCAACAAACTACTGCCTTGAAGTGGACCACTCATGATAACCTGTAAATTCTTTATGCCTTCTATATCAAGGTTCATGAAAACACTGACTGTGTGCTACACAACGAACCTCACATATTCATAGCCTCATAATAGACTTTTCTAAGCCTTTGGACATGAAATTCTAGATCACACATTAACGGAATTAGTTTCTGTAGAAAATGTTTAATCGAGAATGGTTAGAATACTATAAAAAGATATTGACCGCCAAAGTAACATAGTGATCCAACACATTTTTTAGCAGTATGTTCACTAATTATGAATTAGGAGTATAAGCAAGTTTTAAAAGTAATAAAAGCCCGGGAACTGATTGTACAAATATGGAATTATTTAAATATGCTCCAGTTGATGTTAAAGAAAGAATTTTAGATATTTTTGAATATATGTTGGAACACTCTTAAATTACCCAGCTCATCATGAAAAGTAGCTCATATTTGTTTAGTGTTTAAAGACAAAAGAGAAGGGAATGTAACAACCACCGAGGCATATGTTTTTTAAATGTGGCGTGAAGAAAATATGCTAAAATATTACCAAGACCATTAAATATATTATCAGAAGCATAGATATGTAAGTTTCAGTTTAGGTTTAGTAGAGGAAGGTCTTGTTCTGGATATGTATTCATTTTAAAATAGATTGTACAAAATAGAATAAAATTAAATTTGGAAACACATATGATATTTGAAGATTTTATAAAGGCTCTGATGGAGTAGGAAGAGCAAATAATGAAAGAAAGAGGATATCCATAACACTTGGTTAGAACAATTGAAGAACTGTACACGAAAACAAAGATATACATTAAACCAAAAGGGAAAGGAGGAAATAACTAATCTCAGAGTACGGTAAGGGTATCCACTGGGTTCCACTTTATTTAGTTTATATGTTTGAGCTGCTTTTGAGGTATGGCAAAGACATATGCAATCCGATTTTAAATTTGGTGTTAAATAAAGTTTTATTTACATTTGGCCAATCTTTCCTCTTTAGAAGATGAGCTTCAGAGAGCAATATATAAGTTACAAGAGGCATTCAAAACTACTATTTAGAAATATCAATTAATAAATCTATGCTTCAAAACCATTCAGGACATATTTGCATGGGATGGCTTAAAGGACAGCGGAATTTTAGGTAACGAGAGAGCTGAGTGCTTGGCTAAGAAGGCTGCAGAATCCAATCTTCCTGTGACATACTCTTTATGTCCTATTTCTAATGTAAGCAGAATAATACATCAACATATTCTTGAAGAATGGAACCAACAGTGGCTAATAACTCCAAATGGAAGTTTCACAAAAACATTATTTTCCCTAGTGTATATGACAGAGGAAAATGTGAAACTCTTGTACCAAATTTTGTTTTGACACAATTTTTAAGTGGACATGGTAAATTTGTGAATAATTATCACGCTTTCACTTAACATCCAACCCCGAGTGCATGTGTGGTGAAGAATTTCAAACTGTGGTTCATCTCCTTTTCTGTTGTCCCATTTTCTGGAGAGAAAGACAAGAATTAATATTCAAGCTAGACTCTCTAGGAACTGAATTTTCTGCTCCGCTCACATCTTTGATAATGAAGCCACAACAGTATAAGTACTTCATGATGTTTGTAAACTCAGTGTTTAAATGTCTGAAATAGTTTAAATTAATATGCATCAGATTGAAAAATCATTATTACTTCCTTCTAGTATTTAAAATATATTTGTTAAAATTGTATATTTTATGTATCAACTCTAACCCCAATAAACCACTGTGTAAAATAGGGTTCAATAAATCTGGATAAAAAAATCTAAAGTTACTGCTTTTAAAATAATGTTTTCAGTACGATCAAAAATTGTTTCACACAGTTTTTGGAAGTTCTTAAGCTTTTTATCGACTTCTTTAAGCATCTTTCCCTCCTTTGTATGCAGCATTTCAGGTAATTAAAATTAATTTAATTCAAATGACATCAAGGAAAAAATATAAAGGAGATAATTATAAAATTTTATTAAGTGTTTGCAGTTCTACCACTTTTATATGGCAGGAAAACTGGGTCATCTAGATTGTTTTAGACGGAGATTAGAAATAGCTAACATGCAATTCCTTAGACGAATATCACACTACGCTATAAAAGATCATATACATAATATTCAAATACAAGAAGAGCTATTCATATATATATATATATGAAGATGCACAAAGTAAATGGGAAAGGTTTCTACACATAATCATACACACAACGTTAACACTGCAATACCAAACAAAATGGCGTGCAAGGGGATGACTAAAAACCAAATGGAAAAATCTCTTGCTTTGTTTAGAACAGGCATTATATGTACTTTAAACTTGAAGAAATCTTATAATTTTCTAGAAAACATATCTATAATTAGCAGAAAAGAAACAAAACGTGACTCTCTTGCTAAGATTTTGTTATACGAATGATTTTCCAACATTATCATTTTATATTTATACAAAATTCAAGATAGAATTTTGTGCTCCTTTACAGTTTCGAACAGTTTTGAATAACAATCGTTAGAGATCTTCCTGAGCAGGTACTTAAAAATAATCATAGCAACTATTTAAATACCGCATTTAATTAAGAATATTGATGTTCATTATATTCATCTACTTCATTTTTCTATGACGCACTTATAGTTAATTGAGGTATTACATCCCACTCTAGAATAAGATATTCTAATTTCTTCGGAAATAGAGGATTTGAGGTCTCCAAAAGCAACAAAATCATTTTAAGGCTCCCATGTGCGCGCTTGTATTTGAACAGCATAACTAAAAAAAAAAACAAATAAATAAAAATAAACAATGCATGTCAAACCTTCTATTTACGTCCACAATCTTCCAAGGATGCGACAAAGATTTTCAGTGATACTCATATTGCACTTTGAATGGAAAATCTTTCGTTATTTATTTTCTCAAATCTAGTTCTAATAGTAGTTGAAGTTATTTCCACGATTATGAAATGTATATCTTTTAATTTTACGAATAGTCCGTTACATGTTATTCTGTTTTTACTATTTTATATAATTTTCCATATGTAACAAATATTATGTAGTTACGACATTCAGTTTACTTTAGAATTGCATGTATCCGAAGAAGTATTTGTTGATTTTGATATAAGTTCTCCAAAACACCTTTTGAAGTTCTGTCATTACGCTTTTGTTTCATTGGATATTAATGAATTAATTCGAAAGGCATCAAACAGTGTCAGTTTTTTTAATAGTTCACTGACGTTTCAGCTTCCTGTTTCCTCTTTTAGCTGCAACAAAATACCTGTGCAATGAAAAACGAATTTGCAAACGTTTATTTCTGTTAACTTCAGATTAATAGGAAAAAAATATGATATGCTATATTCTCGTGACTAACCTACTCCTCTTTTCTACACAACTATTCTTATTTCATTATTTTATTTCATTTTTGTTAACAGAGTTACGCGTTCAATACATTTATACATTTCATTGCAAATGTCAGAAGAGTTTGGTGAGCTAACTAATAGTCTCATTTCAAAGAGTGATTTGCCATGTAATGTCTTTAAAATTCGACGCGCTTTGCACAGCTATAATAAGAAAAAAAAAACGACTTCACGGTTAAGAATGTTATTTATGGGACTTGAAAAGTAAGTTGATGTTTATTAGCGAGTGAAACATTTAACGCCCGAGGCATTTACGCCAAGAGCAATTTCAAGAACATGATAAGCATCAAAACTAGCTAGTCCCTTCTGTAATTTTATTCGTTTCCTATGAAAAAATCGACTTCAATTATGAATTATAAAAATATTAAAATTATGGTACATTGTAGAATTCGTATGTTTGCTGTTTTCAGATAACTAAAGAAAAATTGAACGTCGAACTAAGCCATCTACAAAGTAATCGATTGTCAAAGAGATTATAATGTCTTTTGGCACTACATTACGAGGGCTGTTCAATAAAGAATAATCACAATTTTTTTGGCCACGTACCTTTACTCATGCTCATAATTTTGATGGCCCTTCTCAAAAGCGTCTCCCCTGAATGCAATGTATTTGTCCCAGCGTTTCTGCCAGTCTTCAAAGACATGCTGGAAACCATTTTTTGAGAGATCCTTCAAACTCGCCTCCGCAGCCTTCGCCACTGCTTCTGATGATGGATAATGCCTCCCACGAAGGCGTTTCTTCAAGTTAGGAAATACAGAAATGTCACATGCGGCTAAATCCGGAATATAGGGAGAATGAGATATGCACTTCACGTTGATTTTTGGAAGATATTCAGCAACAACAATATGCGGCCACGCATTATCGTGGTGCAGCATCCAGCCTGTTTCATGGAAATGTGGTATTTTGCGCCTGATATGGACTTGTAATGTTTTCAGGACCTCCCTGTAGTATTGTCCAGTTACTGATGTGTGTGCAGGTACAACATGCTGATAAACCATTCCATGAATATCTAAGAATGAGATAACCATAACTTTCCCAGCAGAAGCAACCACTTTTGCTTTTTTAGGGGGGTTGGTGATGAAGGTGATTTACACACTGAGCTTTGCTGTTTGCTCTCAGGATCAAAATGATGTAGCCAAGTTTCATCAGCAGTGATTACGTTTGAACGAAACTCCGGATCTTCCTCTAACATCAACTTTAACTGCATGCAGACGTGCATTCGAATGTCCTTTTGTTCGAGAATCAACAGTCTTGGAACCCATCGCGCACCAACACGTCTCATGTGTAATGTTTCTGTCACCAACGTGTGGATGGCATCCAATGAAATGTTCAGTATTTCAAAAAGTGATCTTAAGGTAATTCGTCGATCCTTTCTCACAATGGCAGCAGCAGTGTTGATGTTTTCTTACGTAAGAGCAGTAACTGGAGCACCGGGTCCACCTTCCTATGAAGTTGATTGTCTCCCCTCTTTAGACATTATAAGCAACCTTCGAGCTGTGCTATAGGGAAGAACAGACTCTCCATAGACCTGTAACATTGTATAGGCCTCAACTAAAGATTTGTAGAGACGAAAGCAGAATTTCAAAGCCACATATTGTTCCTTGCGTGTTACCTGCACTGCAGCGTTAGGCGATACTGAACATGTCTGAACTTGCCTGGTTCTCACAGGCGGAAAACTACTACGGCGTGTTTGTTTTACATTAAGCTAACAGAATAAAGTAAAATTGAATTTTAATGCGAAACATTACGACCACAAAATCTTTCATTCTTTATTGAACAGCCGTCGTATAATGGGTGTTCCTGAAGAATAATGTGCTTTTTTCTCGCAAATGTTAACTTTATTCTTCTGCTTGACCTGCTATATTGATTCTGGTAGAGATTATTTGACTCTAAGTATAGGTATATTGAAAATGGTTAACTCAAAAATGAGAAACAAGGACAGGTATATGAAAAATTGTGTGCTTCAACGGATTCAACATTTTTATGCAGTATAATTTTGTCTTAAGATTTACCATTTATACCAAATTCATTCAAAATGAAGAGTCCTTCATAACTTATCTTCATAAAATTCAAGCTATGCGTTTCATTTGTCATGAAATTATTTTAAATACAATGATACTTTAATATAAATGGTTGGAATTATTTTAAGAAAAGACAATTTTGAATATACTTCCTTATAAAGAGTAACTTTGGGTGGAAGGAATTTCTAGAAAATCTTCATGTCGCCACTTGGGAGACACTGAAACACCAAGTTAGATGTTCAACTGTCCTTTCCTTTTTGAGATAAATTTTCAAGGCCGCGCGCACGTAAACATAAGCCGAAAATATCTTTTTATGAAAATATTTTTTTAAAATAGGGATATCGAAGTGAATAATGCTGTCCATAGGCCGCGCGCACGCAAACAGAAGCAGATATACGTTTTTATCAAAATATTTGTTTGTATGTGTGTGTGTTCATGAAACCTGAAACAGTTGTCTTTCATTCAGCCCCAAAAACTATTATTATTTTGTACATATGTTATTCTAAATGTATTTTAAAAATCTTTTAGAAGAAATCACTATACAATTTTGGAAGTGTTTGTGATGTGAACGAGAATAATCAGTGAGTAAAATATAGATGAGTGATATAGTGTAGGTTATGAATGTAAAGTGTGTGTAGGCGTTGATCCTGGTGGCTCGCAAATCAATAATCTTGTCGTAATAATTAGGGTCCGGAAATTGTTCACCTAAAAGTTCTCTAAAAATGAGCTATAAAATGCCCTTTAAATATAAAAATAATGCACATAAAATGTAAGAAAATGACCGAAAAAATTAACAATTCCTTTCATAATAATAAACTAATAACTGTCACAGAAAAATAATGAATATATGGTGGGAATAACCACGTTTCAAAATTAACTTTCTCACTAAATAGTGCAATTATTGGTACTAAATAATAAATAAATTCAAAATTCATCAGGTAATTTTCAATTTTATAAAATGTGAAAAAATAAGTTACTGTATCCATTGGCCAAAGCATGCCTTACCTAGCGTTGTAGTACATCACCATGGTCATCTTCAAGTTCTCAAAAGTAAAGGAACGGCAGTTGTCGGCTAAAACTGTTTTGTACTTTGAAAAACTTCTCTCCACCTCCACAGATGTTATAGGTGTATATTTGAAAAACACTATGTCACTGCCTGTCAAATCCTGTTCAAAATTATCAGTTCTAAAGTTTTCTCCTTACAAGATATCGGCAATCGGACAAACTGTTTGATATACTTTATTTTTGTACAATACAAAAATAATTTTGTCCCCAATCTCACCTTTTACATTTTGTATCCTCTCCTCCGCAAACCTCACTAACTCAATCGACTTATGCAATGTCATGCCACTTTCTTCAAGGTGGGCTATGGTATCCATCAAAAATGCAAAATTTGATTTAATGAAAGCTAATTTACTTTGGATTTAAGAATCAGAAAACAGATCCTGTGCGCTCTCAGTTGCCTTAGAATCTACCCTATCAAAGCTATTCATCACTTCTCTCGCTATTTGAAAATTGTCACAGTGGTATATACATGCAGTTGCATATATATACATATATATTAAAACATGGGTCAGTGTTAGGTCGGCCACAGGAATCGAACTCGGACCTCCCGAATGCGGGCTACAGATGAAAATGTGCAATAAATTCGTGAAAAAGAAAGAAAATTACCGGAAAATGCATCTAAATGTTAAAAATGACTTTATTATAAAAATGTGGAAAAAATGCATTTTGATGATCTATAAAAACCATATATATCTAACGTATTTGTTCCAGAATGCACTTAATTTCCAATATGTATCGTCTATGACTACTCAGAAAAAAGATGACTTTTCATCGAAATTCGGGCCCTAGTGATAAGAGAGCCGAAGAGATAAGGCGTGTTTTAATAAGCGCTGGTAAGAGAGCCAGAAGAGTTTTATTAAAAGTGTGAATATTGTATATCTTCTTTATAATTACAAAGTACCTATAGGTGGTAGAAGAACTGGAATAATAATTATTTCTTAAATTACGCCAAGCTTCATCATTTTAATTCGAGGCTACGACCTTGGGAAAAGAAACATATTTGGGAAAAATCTAGACGTGGCAGAATTTCTACAACGAAAATAATCTTAGAATCATAAAATTACTCCAAAGTATAAATTAATATTCGATTTCAAACAAAATAAATAATCAAAATTTCTTTATCCCGAAATTTAAAAACCATGCAACAAATTTCATCTCAACCGTAAACTTCATCCCATGAGGAGTAATTCCACAAACCTCAAAGCCCTATTTTCGGTGAGATAGTGATATTGTGGTTTTGGGTGCAACAATAGGTACATGCTTCCCTTATGTATATATTTAGTAGACAGTGTAACAAGCTTTGGCAAGAATGTTTTGTAAAAGACATACACAAATAAACGATAGTGGGGGTATGTGAGTGTAACACTTCATATATTTCAGTTATTGTGTTCATGGAGCTTTTTATAAGAAAACTGTTGTACTAGACGCAGTAAATTTAAATATATATACATATATTTCTGATGAAATCTCACTAAAAATTTTTTATTCGGATGCAAACGATAGCGACACAGATTTGTTTCTGAATAGTGAGCTTGGGGAGATAGACTTTCTAATGTTTCACATACAATTTTGAAGTTAAATACATTTTAAAGTGTGGCCGTTTACTAGGAATATTCCACAATGAATTAACAGAAGTTATATAGTAAGGAAAGTTAGATAGTGTTGAAAATGAACTCAAGATGGCAATGCAGCAGATATCGATAAGCACAATCCAATCTAAGAAGGAAACACATTTCCTAAAGAGGCATGTTTTCCAAAGCATCATTTTCTGATGATGTAACCCACCTCTCTCAGTTTTTTGTTGGCTTCACACCGTCCCTTACCTCGACATTTCGGTATAGATCATTTCCACCTAATCCATCTCTGTCTCTTTTGGCGGCGGTCCCGGCGGGGGGTTCCAGACCCCCCCTTGGAGCCCCGGCCTTACCTCTAAGGGGTTAAATTTGTTGTGGAGTAGATGGAACTGAACAAACACCGTGTCAAGTACTGCCACTGCCTGTTTGAAATTCGTGAGCCATTCTTCATTAATTACTACCAGTATGCGTGATAAAACTCCTGCTCTGGATTAGGCTAATGGCCTGCTTCAGACGTCGCTACCTTGCGTGATTCTTCAACTTCAGATTCCTCTACTCGTATGTGGAAACTCACTGTTTTTATACAGTCATAGGTACAGCCTGACCGATACACACGTGTTCGAACCTCGTTTAGTATTATAGCGCGTGAATCAGCCAGACCTAGGTGGTTGTTGAGCCACCACTTGCCTATGAACATTACATTCTACTTAAGAGTATTACATTGGAATTTCACTAAAATATACATTTGGGAACATGATAAGCCAAAATATTTGTTATGAAAAACGTCAGCAAAGGTCTTAAATAATATAAAGGCAAATATTTTAGACGAAGATTTTGAAAAAAAAAATCCTTGTATATTTTGTAAATTTATTATATTCAAGTATTTTCCATACAGCATAGTTTATTAAATATTATATGTGTGAGTTCTTGCAGAAAGTAAAATAAAAATGGGGCAGAAATGTAAAGAATATAAGAAAGGAAGATGAGGGGGAAAAACGGGACTAATTAAGTAACAAGGAGGCATGGAGGTTAAGACCTACCTGGCAGAGCAGAGGACCAGGGTATCAGGATACCAACAAGGTAAAGGCAAATAAATGTAGCCAAAAGTTGTAAATTGTAAAATTTTGGAATATGCACACTAAATCTCATCTAATCTATATGTTTGCGTTTCTGCGAATATCGTCTTCATCCTGAATGAAATTTGTAAGTATCTTCATAGTTGTTAAGCCGTACGAATTATATACTTAAAAATATAGAGCTCATATAACCAAAGACAAATAACATTTTTCTGTGACTGTTTTTAAAACACTGGTTATGCATTTTGTCTAACAAATATAGAAAGTATTGCATTACACCAAAAATTGGTCTCATGAGAAGCAGATGTTTTGAGGCCGTATTAAGGATTTTTTTTAGAAAAAAGCACCTCTCTTGGTGTGGAAGAATTACTGTTCTGCATTTCAAAACTCATTTTATGTTTCTTTAATCTAAAAGGTGATGCTAAATTTTTTGTGCTGAATCCGAAAACCATGTCCATTTTCTCCTATCAGGTAAGGTTTTCAAACTATTTATAAGTAACATAAAAAATCAAAGATTTGTGAAACGTAATAAACATTTTCAACAAGAATGTTGTAAGAAAAATTAGGCATTTTGTTAGTTACCACTAATTAATAATATACTTCAATTAATAATAATTACAAGCACATTCATTACCTTAGATCAATATTGCACTTCAAATTTTGTGCTCTTTGACCTTCTCGCATGTTGTTCAGTGAAGTCCCCTTTTAACATACAACGCTAGTCCGCCGTCATGTGAATACTCCCATTTCCATTTCCAAACTTTTTATGCAGTGAAGTATTTCACCTTGTTCCTCACTAAAATCTCCTAAATTATCAGACAAGTAATTTAGATGGGAATGAAAAATTGTAATTTGATACTCATGTTGTAACCAATCTGTTTAACATTTTGTAACATCACTTTCACCATGTTAACATAATATGTGTTTTTTTAATTCCAAGGAAATTAAAACAGTTTAAAACAACAAGCATTCAAGACTTTCCTTACTTCTCGACTCATAGTTTTCGAATTGACTGTCAATTATTAGTTTTAGAATTTATGGGCCAAAGAATATACAAGTTTTAATTTTTGTACAGAATATTTAAGCAAATGTAACGCAAAGGTATTTAAAATAATCACTGTCTTTATCTAGAGCTATTACCAATTGTTACAATAAACCTAATTTTACATGTACAGGTGGCAACAATACGTTTGAGGGATCAATAGGAGGTTCATATTTTTGTATTTCTTTGGTCCGGTCCTACGTGAATTGCTCCCTTTCCCAGTATTCTGACCTAGCTGTGCTATCCCATTCACATAAAAAATAAGATTATTTTGTTAAACCATCCTATTTATCAAGTAACAGTCTTGAGATCTCCACACCAGCCATAGATGGTTTTCGTAATAAAAACTTCATATTTTCATGTCTCCTTTGAAACAAAAGAGTGGGCCACAGTAATGAAATGATGAATGTTTCCATTATGAAGCGAAACTCCTTTAAGACTTTTTAAGAAGAATCTATGGTGAACCTCCGCTCTTTGGTAGTCTCAACTTCACCATTTGAGTTATTGTCATCTAAGTTATCCTCTAATAAATTATATCTATTTTGTGTAGGAATGTTAGCAAAGTATGCATTTGACGCGCTGTTATCTGCTTGAAATTGCTGACTAGTTTGCGCGGTGCTTGTTGAAGGTACTATATGCGCGGGATACGAAGAGCGATCGGGTTCCAAGTCCTCATTCGGTAAGTTTTGTTTAACTCCTTAAACATAGATGACAACTTTGAAATTTGAAATGTGCTATACGCTGACATCTAGTAGCTAATACGCTACGCTTTATCATGTCCGCTATATTTCGTTTTGATCAATTTCGAGGTTAATTATCTAACCAGATTACAACAATCGTATGTTAGAATTAGAATTTAAGTTCGTCCTTGGCAACATATACATGTTATGAGACACATTAAAATGTACAAATACAGTATACATAAAGTCAAATTGAGTCATACAATATACACAGTAAGCAGCTTTACTATGGTTTCATGTGGTATTTGCATAGACTAATTTACTACAAGAAATGTCTTAATATAAATGTTATAGGTTTGTGAATGTACTATGCTCCCAGTGCTCATTTACATGGTTATAGTTCTAAACATTCATTATCCGTATAAAAACAGTGTGCATGCAAAAATTTCCTAACCTTATTCTTAAAGTGTTTTAATGATGCAGCCTGTTTAAATGAATTTGAAAGTTTATTATATAACAGTATCCCTTTGTAGTTAAAGCTCCCTTCATAAAGGCTCGTTTGGTGCGCTCGAATTGCCAGTTTATCCTTGTTACGAGTGCGGTGGTTATGTACATAAGCATTTACTTGAAAATGATTTATATTTGTATGAACATTTGCGGATGTTACGGCTCTCGAAAGAGGATACATTATTATTCGTCTATCTCCGTATAACTTTGATGTGAATGTAATTGAGCTGGCGTGGACAAAACTAAGGAATGTTTTCAGAGGTTGTAGCGTTACTTGTGATATCTTCGCTTATCTTACAGCTATTTTGCTGAACTGTGGTTTCAAGGTAGACCACACTGCAGAAACAAAAGTGTGTTAGCCTTCGCTTCCTCCCCTCTGCCCGCACCACACCGTAAATCCAGCGCTCAACTTATCTTGCGCGTACCGTACTGAAAATGTCCAAAAGTATTCGTATTCAAGGGTTTGTTAACATGGTTTAAAGATAACGTCGAATGAAAGGGTAGAGTCATAGTAGCTCAATGGTTTAGAGCGCCTGGACGGCAACCATAAGATCCGTGGTTCAAATCCCGGCTATGGTATTGGATTTTTCAGTCTAGCTCTACCCTTTCATAGTGCGTCCTACACACGGCTAGTGTGAAAGAACAATTAATTTCCATAACTTCGAATGTTTCGTAGCCTTCCTTGTATTACTTTGATCTTCAGTTGCTTTTTGCACCTTCGATTGTTTCGTTGCTTTTCAACTATTATTATAAAATGACATATTTATATCTGAATCACACATATTCATAGGTTTAACATATATTGCACTACTTACAGTTTCAGTGAAATCAATTTCTTCCCTTGCATGGTAGTGAAAACTTACAATTTCACATGTTTTATCACACGTACTGTTAACGTTATGAGTGTCCATGCCCAAGATCTTTACAGCAATCGCAAAATTTAAAGCGAATTTATCTAATCACACCAAGTTACTAGCAAATAACACTAATTAGTAATATTAAGATGTTAATGCACTTGGAGATATGTAAATATCTTCTCACCGAAGCAATTTACCATAAATATAAGGATAAAATGAGCAGCTCGAACTAAACATTATTACTATCCAGTCATGGCCACCTGGTATCCCCCTTATAAATATAAAATATAAAAATAATTATACTTATACTGAGCTTTTCAAACAAACTATAAGCACAGTGTAATATTACTACAGTGCACACATTACAAAAATATTCAAAACATAAAGTTTTGAATTACAAAAAGTTCTGAGGTGGTAGGCGAAAACAGATTTCAGTCTTGAAATCAGTGTGACAATGTGATTCAGAAACGCTCATTCATTAAAACAAAACAAAGAAACGAAATCCATGTAGAACGGTGTTATCTGATTTATTAACGTCACTGTTAATTACCAGACCGCTGATATGTCGGAATTTCTTCCCGTAGGAATTCATGTATATGGCAGTAATGTTTTTAAAATGAAGTATACTTAAAAAGCATCGGCCTAGAAAGGTTTTGAACTCATGACTGGAATCGGAAGGCAAGCGCCTAATCAACTGGGCCACGTAAGCAATGTGATGTGTGCGTGAGAGAGAGGGAGAAGGAGGGAGGGTGAGGAACAGCGAACAAGCACTAAAATTTAAACTTCTTCAAAAATTCCATCCAAACGTTTTCAAGCAAAATTTCACCACTACCATAATTCCGTTTACATATAATAGTTATTGGTATTTATTTTCAGACAGCATAACTCAAAGCTACCTTTATTAAAATCCATATCTTTAATATATTTCTATGAAAAATAAAATTGTAACCTGTGAAGTTAT
This sequence comes from Mantis religiosa, assembly GCA_030765055.1. Lineage (NCBI taxonomy): Eukaryota > Metazoa > Arthropoda > Insecta > Mantodea > Mantidae > Mantis > Mantis religiosa. The sequence continues at coordinate 134,179,830 of CM060952.1, read as the reverse complement.
GTAAACGAAAGTTATTTTTTTTATCGTGGCCATGTCAATGCTATCACTCCCTCACCAATGTTACTAACGCTTAAGCCTATGCATTTCCCTTATTCTCATTTTATCTATCAGGAAATGCGTAATAAACCCACATCTATAAATGTTTATTTGATTCACTTGAAGAACATAGGCGAAAACACTTTGTAGAAATGGTTTGTATAATAATGAGTAGAGAAGGTTATGTAAGTGTACACCTAGAATGCTTTCCTTTCTTTTCGTAATGGATACTTTAGTAGCATGATTGTTTTTCAGAGAACTCCTTCATTTGTACCCAAAGGATTGGTTGTGGAGTGATCGACAGCGTATTTTAATCATTTTGTGTTTGTGTTCTTCTCGGACACAAAATCTCATGAAATTTGCATCAGCTGACATTTTTAGAAGTCAAATCCCTCAAAGGTGAAAAACCCTTGGTCTGACCCTTCCATATATTAGTGTGATATTGATCTCTAACAGACCTCCAAGTGATCCATATTCTGAATTCCGAATCCTCATCAATCTGTCTGGCCTTATTTTGAAACAAAAGACAAGACATTTACTCACTTTCTATTTCCTGTCTTAACAATTCATGTGACTACGATAACAGATCAAGTCTCTTTTTGCGTCTTTTCTCGTGAAACCAACTAATGGAATTACATCAGCAGTATTTGTATTGTCGGGCTACAGATGTTACGATACGACTGTCCCGATATTCTACTCGACAGAGGAGTCAGTGTTTTAGTTTCGAATTCAATGTCCTGCCTTCATTTATACTCCAGAAGTTTAACATTCAACAGACACAATTTATTTTTTCACTAGTAGTACATAGCTCCACTAGGTAGAAGTATGCACTCCAAACAAAAGTTATACTTACAGGTATTATTAGCAATACATTTTTGATGCCCCTGAATAAAATATTTTTTTTTTTTTTTTTTTTTTTAGAAAAAGGTCCTGGTGCGTAAATGTATTAACAGCGAAAAGTCGAATGAATACAATGTTGCTATTTATATACTCCAAGGGCGTGACACGAAAATTTCCAAGAAAATCACACATCCTGTGCTAAACTAGGGGGAAAATGTTTTGTTACTTTGTTTTCTCAAAAATAGCTTTAAAATGTTTTACTAAAATGAACATACATTTATATATTTGTACAACAAATAAATTGTATATCTTGAATTGTATATGAATATCTTATCATCTTGAAACAGCTGTTTTAATTTCAGCTCCAAAACATTATTTTAATGTTTTGCATTCGTTATTCTAATTTTATTTTAACACTATTTAAGAAGAAATCCTTAAATATGAATTATTGGAAGTGTATGTGAAATGAACGAGATTAATTAATGAGAAAAGCAAAGACGTGAGATAAAGTGAGTTAGGAATGGTAAAGATTCAATAATGTTAATTTGTTCTAACGACCTCCTGGAAGTTTATAAATATTTGGAATAATTGTTTAATGTTAAATTCTTAAATTAAGTTAGGAAAAGAAACTTGTATTGGTCACCACGGATGACGTGACGTAGGCAAAGGAGATGTGTGTGTGTGTGTGTGTGTGTGTGTGTGTGTGTGTGTGTGTGTGTGTGTGTGTGTGTGTGTGTAATTTACGTCCTCCAACGTTAAGTCATATCGGACGATGAATGAAATGGGTGATATGATGCTCAAAAGAGTCCAGGGTCCATAGAGCTTAGAGCTACCCGACATTCGTCTTTCAGGAAAAACACGAAAAACCTTATGTAGATAACTCACCCTGACCGAGATTCGAACTCGGGACCTCTTGAACGTGGAGCAGACACGCTACCTTCTACGCTACCCAGGCGGGCAAATGAAATGTTTAGTTGTCATAGTGAGGGAAAAATCAATAATTTTGGTTTTGCAAAAACAAAAGTTGTAACGTCGTGGAAGCGTAAAAACAATTATTTGATTTAATGTTGCAAAGTGAAAAAAAAAAAAAAATGTTACTTAAGCTATTTATTAAAGTTAAGACGCATCTTGTTAATTTTCTTATTGAAGTAAAAATCTGAATGTTTTAAAGAGGTCAAATAATTATTTCATTTTATGTAGTAAATTAGTTCCTCAAAATCTCCATCCGACCACACCTGAGACGTATCATCTTCATGCATCAGCTGTTGCAGCAACTGGGAACATCATAAAATTATTTCATCATAAACATCAAATTGGGAAAAGTCCTTCACCAATCTAGTCTGAATTAAAGTTGTATAAAGTAAGATACAAACGCTTAGCATACAAGAATATAAAACTCGTTAAAACACAGAAATTATTATAAATTTATTTTAGTGACGAGTAGAGCTAGACTGAAAAATGCATGTCATAGCCGGGATTTGAACCACAGAACTCCCATTCTCCGTTCGGTTGCTCCCTGGTTCAAATCCCGGCTATGGCATTGAATTTTCAGTCTAGCTCTACTCATTCAAACCTTAGCCTACACACGACTAGTGTGGAAGAAATGATTATTTCCATTATTTTAGTGACGGTGTGCATTCGTGAGTTCCAGGTTCGATTCCCGTGGCCGACCTACCTGACCCCTGGGTTTTTACCGGATTCCCGGATCACCAGGCGAATGCTGAGTAGTTTAATTCCATCCCCCGAATGTCCTTTCTCTCCATTTCATCCCCATTATAATTTCATATCTCTCATCTGGTGGTCTCTTTTAGGGTAGATGTACAGCGATAGTTTCGGCGCTGCATGGCAGGATGATATGCTCCTAGTAACCATCTCTTGCTCCGGTAGGACGGCCTCCGGTCTCCAGGCCGGCCGTTTCAGGACCACGGTGGGTGAGATTTCGGTTGTGTTGGTCTGCCGGGGAGTTTCCAACTGGCCAATAGTAGGGGCTCGCTCTCTGCACTGTCGTTACTCATTGGGTCGGGCCGCTTCCTGTCTCTTCCTGCCTGATCCTCCCGCCCGGGGTACCCGACTTGAGGCATAGGTACAATAGATCAAGATTGGTCGACTTACCGAATCCCCTCTGTAAGATTCTGTCCTATCCTAGGACATAAATGATCTGGCTGTCAATGGGTCCACACGCACACGCACACGCACACACATGGCCGCCTCGGTAGCGTGGTGGTAGCGTGTCTGCCACACATTCAAGAGATCCACAGTTCGAATCTCGGCCAGGGTGAATTACCTGGATAAGGCTTTTTCCGGGATTTTCCCTTATCCTGAAAAGACGAGTGTCGGGCAACTAAGCTCTATGGACCCTGGGCTCATTTGAGCATCATTTCACTAATTTCATCCATCGTCCGATATGACTTAACGTTGTAGGACGTAAATTACCAAAAGAACCACATACACGCACACACACGCACACACACACTTACTCACGCACTTCTTAGAAGTCCTCTTCATTCTGGATCAATTCTGAAAGCAGGTAAGCCGTAAGAGATAAACAAAATCTTAAATGTACAAAAAATTGTATATCTTGTTATAACATACAATTTGTATCCAATAGACTTTTCTGTGGAGTGGACCATTTCCGAGATATATCTTATTTGTTTGTTTGACACTACGTTTAGGTATATTTTTCAAACCAAAATTTACAAAATCGCAAAATTAAAAGTAAGACGAAACAAATCTGCAAAAGCATACCATAATAGAATAAACAATTAAAAAATAAAAATAAATAATGGCCAGCCATCGTTAAAAATTGGGAAGTCATCCCTGTACATAAGAGAATAAAATTTAAAGCTGTTATATAACAAACAGTTCTTAGAAAATTCGATTATTGCTTAAGCCTATTACATTCTGTTTCAATTATACCTATAAGCAAGTATATAATACAACTATGTCTACAAACGACTAGCTTTTTAGTAAAAGACGATCACTTCATCCTGTTGCACAACTGTTTTATTATATATTTTATTGTTTGTCCAGGTTTTTTATAAAGGATTATCTGAGTCAGCAGTAAGTAGATGGACTATTTTGGAAGAATAACTTGTAGAAATTTGGGCAGAGGAAATCACGAAAATGAAATATAATATTTTCTGAATCATTTTCGCTAAGAATCAGAGACTCTCTTCTCTGTATAAGTTAGGCAATTATTCTAATTAAAGCAAAATTCTACTACTATAGCCTGGGGGTGGGAACCCTGGATCTCTGGATAAAAGGGCAGAAAAATGACCATTTGACCACGCAGGCAATCTCGTTTAGTTCTTCATTGCTTCCCTATTTCATCGAGTACTCTAAATGTTACTGGAAAACATTTTGAGAACCGTCGAATTGGCTTCTATCTCCGGGAACTACCATGAAATTCCCTTTATCAATCAGCAGCCTAACAGCATTACGTTAACGTATGTCTTTCTCTTGCTCCCCTTCAATACGTTTACAGCAGGACCGTTCTAATTTGAGACAGATTATATTTAAGCATTTAATTCTAAGATTTCTGAGAGCTTCACAGTTACACAGCAAATATTTCATTATTTTTCCTAAAACTTATATATTTAATCGTATCCGCTATCTTAAATCACTATAAAATATTGTTATCGAACGATTTCTTGTTTTGAAACCTGATTTCATTCACATGTGTACTTCTACGGTTGTATGGAACTGGATATTCATTACATTAGTTGTGTTTTGTCTGTCATAAGCTCCTATGATATACTGAAATTGAATAAAACAGTTAGTTATTGCCACCGAAACTATATTTAACATAGACCGTACATTACAATAAACAGCAATGAGATATTACTCAGTCAATTTTTGTCCACCTCGTTAGGTCTAAAAATAGGTAGTAGGTACTTCGTGGAAACGTGGAGTCAGACTGAAAAATTCAATGCCATAGCCGGGATTTGAACCACGGATCTTCTGGTTTCCATCCAGCAGCACTACCATTGTGCTACTATGGCCAACGTGCCGACATGACATTAAATTCTCCAACTGACTCGTATTTTCCCAGTAAACCACTTAGGAGTTCTCATACACACATGAGACAACTACCTTAATGGCGACTTACATATTGTAAGTACTTTAAGGCCCGGGCTTCATATAGTAAACCACTATTAGGTTAATTAATGGAAATTAATTATTCTTTCACACTGGCCGTGTGTATGAGAACTCCTAAGTGGTTTACCGGGAAAATACGAGTCAGTTGGAGAATTTAATGTCATATCGGCACGTTGGCCATAGTAGCACAATGGTAGTGCGGCTGGACGGAAACCAGAAGATCCGTGGGTCAAATCCCGGCTATAGCATTGAATTTTTCAGTCTGACTCTACGTTTCCACAATTTAGCCTACACACGGCCAGTGTGAAAGAATAATTAATTTCCAATTGGTACTTCATTCAGTATTCATACAAAATACACAATTTCATCCGGTTAACCCCAACATACACAAAACCAATCAAAGGAGCTGAACAATGGTGAATAACTACTTCTAGAAGAGTTGAATTGCACCACAATTAAATTGTATATATATATATAGCTCCGCAAAGTAGTTTATCCAGTTACACTTTATCTCTTGTTGGGTGCAGCCCCCAAGGGCTAACTGCTTATAAATACGAGTAGTACCCTTCCCTTCTACTAGTAGTACGAGTAATACCCCTTCCCCCAGCAACTAGGGGAAGAAGGCAATGAATGCTTTCAAATCATCCGAGTGCCATTAATTGCGGGAAGTCGGAGCGATTTGAGATAGAAAACTGCTATTTCATCCAAATTGTATATTTTAATGAGCTCCAGATCTATCACCTAAGAATTCACGAAATACATTTCACTTTATATCAATATTTCAAACAATTAAAATTGTTAGAAACAATATTTCTTTTACTTTAAAGTGTTGTTTGGGGTGATAGATTTTTCTTTTATTCTTCAACGTGTATATGTAACTCGAGGTGTGAAATTGTGTATTTACCCTAAATTTCGAATTTTTGTTTTGAATAGGGGTGGCTTCTGAGGTAGTGTCGCTGTGCCATGATACTATCTGTATGAAAACGAAAGAAAAACAAGTGTACAAGAATTGCGCAAGAAAGATTGTTTCTGTCTTCTTCCTCGTGTAAATAGGCGCGTTAGACACAAGCGCTCTCTCCTGGTTTTCCGTGGCTTGGCGCCATTTCCAGAACGGCACCATCTACGCTCATAAGCGCCTGTGTTAAGTGCTAGGATGTCTGCTTATACACGGCTTCTTATGGGAGAAGGTGATGACGAGATTACTCTGGTGCATAACTTACGCTTTATCCGCTAGAGTGCAGTAAAGCACGGGACTTAAGATAACGGCCTCTCTGTCGCGAAATCTTAAACGAACGCTTCGTATCACATTATACATCAACTGTATTATCAAACTTTTCCTGTACACGTTACACCTGTGCGTAACAAGAGTACGGATGTAATAAATATATATTTCCGTTTCCCTGTGCGTTCTATTTGGTACAGTATATTATAAAATAGGATGGATTCTTGATAAGATTACCTAAATCATTCGAAATTGGTACACATATTTATATTTTAACAACCCTTATTTATTTATTATTTATTTACTTATTTATTCATTATGGCACCGTCAATACAATGCATCATCCGCCGCCCCTGGTTTTGAGTTGTTCACAAATAAATATTACGATTTCTTTTGCATACTTGAATGCTAAGAATTTCACTCTCTTAGATGCATTTCAGATGTATTTTTATACTAAATTCTGGGTCAAATGTAATAAATACTTCAACATAGTGACACAGAAAGTAAATAACTTTTAGAGCAATACCTGTTTCATTTTATGTCAATGATCCTCCTCGGTACCTAATTTCGTACTCTTGTGGCTATTCACGCGTTAGGTCCGACATGCAAAACACCGTTAAGCCGTGTAAGATCATAGAGCGGCATCTTAATGTTTTGTCATAAAGTTTACAAGACTATTTTTCTTCTTTTTTTTTCTGTGTTAGTTTCGGGTATGCAAATGTGATGTTTTTGTGACCGCGCGCTCGGCAGGCAATGACTGTCTCCACTATAGCTACTGTGTGGTTCAGGTAAGAAAGTGGGTCGATAAACTGAGTTAAGTATGATTCCATTGTTTGCTCCCTGTCGGCTAAAACAATGCTTGCATTCTGATTTACTCCTTGCTTTGTCTGCATGCTCTGTATAGACTAAGGAGGATACAGCCAAGTCACATCATGACTTTGAGAAGATCTTATCTGTAACAACTCACACAACTTTCTCTACTCATCATTTTAGAACGGACTTACAATTTATTTTTCTACCTTTTTACGTATATGCTGTCTGATTTACTTAAGCAAAATGATAAAAATGGAGTCATCAAATATTTCATACAAAAGAGGGGCTGCAGCAACATCAAATGTTTAAAAAGCGGATAGGTATAATTTCGCTGAAATTGTCCACTGTGCGTAATATTAAGAGAAACAAATGAATCGGAACCTAGCATTTCGGAAAAGTTTGAGGCATTAATCAATTACAAACTTTCGGGAAAAACTGAGATGATGTTTTTAAAGTTCAGCAGTTGCACCAATTCATTGCAACTAGAGGTGACTCGCAGACTATTCTCAGAACGTTCAACACAATATATAATATATTAGTCATTCTGAAATCTTAAAAATATTTAATTTTAATCAAAATTGTTAAAGTGAGTTTTCAAAATATAAAAATAACGAAACATTGTTCATGTTGAATGTAATTTGGGGCGAGGGAAATGCCTTGAAACTATTCCAGTCGTATGCTTTGAAGGTGCAGAACTTAACACACTGTTACTAATGGGTGCTTCCCCTATCTCTCTCCCACCCTCCCTCCCTCCCTCTCTCTTTCTCCTAGTTAATTTTCATATAAATATATTTTTAGTAGACCGGAAAACTTATTTCTCCGTAGGTTTCATTATAGATGGAACAAAAATAATTAATCAAACTTTAGGATAAAAATTGGAAATTGTTGCGATAATATTTAAGCAACTGTACGAATAATAACAGCAGGTCTAATCATACTACAATAAAATAACTACTTTTTCACTGTTATAGACGTGCATGCTAGGGTTTCTCACTTAAAACTCTCAAAATATCCCAGAATAAAACTTATTTAAATCCCAACCTGTAACTAGAAGCAATGCAATTTTCAAATCTGCAGACATGACTTGCCAAATTTACTTTAATAATTTTATTTGAAAGTGCTAACAGCTGTATACAACAATTAATTGTTTACTTTCTAAATCACATAAGAGTAGTAAGTGAAGAAATATATTCCATCTAAAATTCGTTTTAGAAATAATTTCACGTGTAACTATGAATGTGTGCGCCTTTAAGTTAAAGAAAAACTTGGATTAAATACCAAATTTGCTATTTGAGTCACACTTTAAGAATGACGGGGGAGATGTTTCAAGAAAATCCACTTAAACTAGTCTCTATAAGGAAATATGTTTGATATGTTTTAAGTTTTTAAAGAAATGGCAGGATATATAACTTGCTTATTTGATAGCTTTATTGTATATCTTCCTTTTACGCGAATAATCTTTGAAGTCTATTTCCTCTATCTCTGAAGTATAACCCAGAAGTATCGAGCATACGAACTCATTAAAGTGGGTAATTTGTGATATTTCTTCATATTAGTGTACGTGTAGTACGTTTACACTTTTTGAAAAGCAAATATATAAATTGGAGATACTTAAACATTGAATTTTCATTTCTCTTTTATTGCAAAGTTCGTTAAGACAGTATATAACATCGAACGATGTTTCCAAATTTTGCATAATACTAACCATTTATTGCTTATTTTGAAAATTTTCCTAGTTAAATTATATTAACAACATAATTTAAATACAAGAATTAATTATATTAATAACTGTTACACTTGATGAATAGGGTCGAATTTTGATAAGGGAAGAAAGTCGGGAGAAATTTTCAGAAAAGTAGTATAAAAATATATAATTATGTAAGGTGAAGCAGCGTGATGAATCGTTCTGCAAAAAAGTAATAATAACAATAATAACA